>VZRS01006856.1:106471-315733 GCA_013398055.1 Ifrita kowaldi | reverse complement strand
AAAAAAAAAAAAGGAAAAACAAATTAAGAGCGAAAAAGGAAAACAATAAAAGGGAAGAGGAAAACGGATAAGGGAAGAAGGAAAAGAAAAAGGATAACAAAAAGGAAATAGAAAAAAGGAAAAAGAGAAAAAAAGGAAAAAGGAAAAAGAAAAAATGTAAAAGTAGACGGGAAGAAGTGCCCCCGGCTGAGCGCAATCCCCGCACCCGCGCGGGCACACGCCGCCCCTTACNCTCAGTGGGGCTCGCAGTTGCTGGGGAAAAAAAAAAAAAAAAGAAAGAAAAAAGAAAAAGCAGAAGCCTTTTCCAGCCTTGGGGCTTTCTCTCTCAGTCCGACTTCAAAAAGCAGAAGAGCGCAGATGTCTTCGGAGTAACCCCATCTGAACACTCGAAACTGATTTTCCACTTTTGTTTTTTTCACAGTTCGCTGGAAACTCTTGCATCGTCAGGTTTTCGAGCACTCAGCCACATCATTAGAATTTCTCTAACTAGGACCTCTGTGTATTCTTCTTTGAAATAAAAATGAGGTTTCCCTGTCAAAAGCTGTGCTTTAGAAAATACCCCCAAAATCTCATTAACCCGGTTAGAGGAGTTAACTGCACAAGTAGCTGGCAGACTGCATAAAGGATGCCAGTTTCTGGAGGTTCAGTATATTTGTGTTTAGTTCAGCAGCTGAAAACTTCTTTGGTTTTAACCCATTAAAATTGAGGATAGGCTCTCTGGAACAATCTCCGAGGACCAGGAGTCACTAAACACACTGTATGTTTACTTCATCCCGAGCATGGGTAAAAAAAGCTGCGTGTGAAGTGGTAGGCAAGGTTGTTTTCTAATGCTGTGCTCTTCTGAAAGGCTTTGGACAGTGCTGGTGGTAGAAGTGCATCACCATGAAGTCACCGACATAAGTGTACCACACCCAGACAGAGCAGCACCTCTGTGGCTGAGGAGACAGCGTAGTCCTGCCTTGTTCCCCACTGGCCTCACAGCTCAGTGCCACAGCCACCCTCCCTGCCTGGTGTGGGCGATCTCAGCCTTTCTGCAGCCCCATGGCAAAAAAA
Organism: Ifrita kowaldi; assembly: GCA_013398055.1. NCBI lineage: Eukaryota > Metazoa > Chordata > Aves > Passeriformes > Cinclosomatidae > Ifrita > Ifrita kowaldi. Next base: position 314,680 of record VZRS01006856.1, on the reverse strand, counting down.
AAAAATCCATTTCTGGCAGGATAAAACTAAGTCCAGGCACAATGTGTGAAGCACCCTGGCCTGAAGCTTTCCCTGTTTGGCAATAAGACAGGGGTAGCAGCGCCATCTCGGGACTCTTCCAACTTGTCTGGGAGCTCCATTCAGCAGCACTTCCCCAGGCTCTTCCCAATAGGCCTGTGGCATGCAGAGTCCACACTGCTTCTCCTAACCTGAACCCATTCTTTCTCACCACTTCCAGCTCCACACTTAAGCAAGCAGTAATGCTCCTGCTTTACACCCACATCACCCGGCAGTAGGCTGCACCACCTCTGTCATCTGGGTGCCTCAGCGGTGTACACTGTATTTCAGAAGACATTCTGCTCTTTCCCTACAACTTCCCCTCTCCCCATCCTAAGCCTTTCTCCTACTCCCCAGCACCACAGGCTGTCTTTACCCATCCCAGGAGCAGCACAGGATTTGTCCCTTGCCCTGCTCAGCACTCCAATCCAGTTGTTTCTGTCCTCTGGGATCAGGTGTGTGAAAACCTGTCTTTCCATCCTGTGAAACAGCTGGCACGGGTCCCAAAGAGGTCCCTGTGATGCAGCTCTTCCGTGCCCATCGTCTGTGGCCGAATTGCCAGGCAGGGCTGGATGATGTGCTGAAGGGCTTCACCCCTCTCCCCCAGCCACAGCTGTGATGCCAAACATGTTTTGGCCCCACCAGGGTTTTGTCCCATCTGTCAGGCACCCTTGAGGCCCCGGGAGCCAGTGTGGGGGCACAGGCTGCAGATTGCCCATCTGTGCCACATCTGAGCTGGCTAATGCAGCGGAAAAAGAAACCACCCAGCGCCTGGGTCTCCAAGGAGTTGATGCACTCTGCCTGCTTCTTCCCTGACAGGCTGAGGTCATGCGACTGCAGGCCAGGAGGCAGCTGGGAGCAAAAGCAGGGCGGGAGTGGGGGGCTAGTGATGTCCCTTGCAAGGCACATCCCCCTGCCCTGGGCACCTAGGTGGCCAGGAGCCACTGCACTCCAGTTCGGAGCTTCTTCCCCTTTATTTGTGTTGAGAAAAATTTGACCTTTTCTCTCTCATCCAGGCATCTGGCCTGAGTCACCCAGACATTTAGGCTGCCAGGAATATGCTCTGTGCCGATGGACTGGGAAAGGAGAGCATTTGCCAGCCTGGGGCAGGGTGATCCTGCAAGCCTCTGCTACATGGGCATCTAGCTGTTGGTTTGCTTCACTGCAAGGAGGGTGATGGGGTCCTGAAACTGGCACAAACTGGTGTTTCTATGCCATTCACTGATTATTGTTTTCTGCAGAAGGGTCATATTAAATACTAAAACATTTCTGTGAATGGGAAATCATGCAAATGTGGTGGGTTTAGCACATTTGTGAAGGAAATCTGTATTTTTTGTCCAAAGGCTTGATATAAGTTTCCAGGTTGTTATATAAAAAAAAACTAAAAGTCACCAAAAGCTGACACAAAACCTAGCAGCTTGCCAGTAGTTATGAGCAACATATCACAGTTAGAGAGCACTCTTAATTGCTTAAGAATTTAGTTTTGAGCATACAGAATGTGTTTTTACACAACTCAAATAGAAATTTAAAAAAATCCAAAAACCCACACAGGCATTCAGCCTGTGTGAAGATGGCAAACAGTCAAGTCCAGCCTGTGCAGTGGCTAAGCTGCTCTGAATTCCCCAGCCATGGGAAGTGATAGGGAGCAGGGAGCCAACACTGGGCAGGTGACATGCCTGTGCGTGGGTGCTGGGCTGAGGTTGAGCAGGGCATGGGAAATGGGAGACAATCTCAGAAGCTGGTGGCTGTGGCAGATAGAAGTGTGAAAGCACCATGAGGGACAGCTGGATCTCACAGCTTGGATAAGGGGGATTTGTGTGAGAAGTGGCCAAACTGCAAAGGCAGTTGTTGGGGGTATTTTGGGGAGTGGAGCCTTGCAAGGCCAACAGTGCTCTAGTAATGCTAAGCTGAGATTGCCCAGGTAACAGTATTGAAAATACCAAGTTTGGGTATGCCAGGTAGCAAAATTGGTACCCAGGGCAAAAACGTAGTTGTGGTGGACTAGTTGTTTGCAGAGAGCCTTGAGTAGAAAACAGGAGATCAATAAACAGGAAAATGGGTACGACAGGCAGTGTCAAGGACTGCCAAGGTGTGCTTGTCAAGCAAGCCCACACTTGACCGCCAGAGTGGGAGCAGGGCAGCAAACCAAACCTGTTTTTCTGACTATAACACATGGGTCAAACCTGCTTCTGGTCACAACACAGGCTCATAGGGTGCCTTCTCTTATCAACAGGGCGGCACGTAGGTGGATGTATGGATTGAGCATTGCCGTGTCAGTGCCTGTTCCAGCCAGATGGCACCAACCTCTTCCCACCATTTTCTAAGACAACTTAATTATCTGGGTCAAAAATTCACAGCTGAAAATACCCTACCTCACTACCCCACCCCATAATGAAAAAAAAAAAAAAGAAGGAAAAATAAAAAAGGAGTGTAGCAAAACCAATGTTCTGCAAAGAGTAACCAATGCATAAATTCTGTAATTTTTTGCCCATAAAGTTCTTGTCTTGCTCATTATGCTCCTCTCACAGGGAAGTAGTACAGGAAACTCACTTCCAAGTAATCTTTCCTTATTCAAAAGGCAGAAAACCACAAGTAAGCAATCATTCAGGTACTCACCAGAAAATTTCTCAGGACATTGCATTTCAATTCAAAGAGACTGTCTTTTGTCTTGAGGGAGAAGAAGGCTAGCGATATAAAAAAATCATAATATCATTTAAAAAAGCCTAACCAGAAGCACCACTATCTACAGATGGAAAGACTGAGTTAATCATTTATTGGATTTTCGTCTGTGTGTCTGGGTTTTCTGGACACAGCTGGGAAAACATTTTTTTTTCTTGTTTTACTCAGAAAAACATGGTCACCATCACAACCATTTTTTTCTCAATTAAGAGTGGAAAAGAAGCTGCAATGGCACAAGGGGAACAGCAAACTTGGAGGTGAGGGGCAGACTAAGAAAAACTGGGCATGTATAAACATGGTAACCTTCCTGTTATTTCTTAAAAAGAGCCAGGGATAAATCATTACAGTAAGTCTCAGGATGACAGCCACAGCATGGAATGGGCCAGTGAACACACTGGCTAGTTAGCCAGCTTCACTGTGAGAAGGTGCATGCTGCAAGTCATGCCAGTATCACCATTCTTCACTTGGCTTTTTCCTCACAGGTTGTCAAGTTTGTTTGGCCTCATACCCAGAGCTCCGGGAAACTTCCCTCTTTTGGGTTAACTAACTCTTGTCCTGCTCCTTCCCTCATGGACAATTCTCTGAAGTCTTGCTGTGCCCAGGAAACAATCCGAAGGTATCACTACACTCCCTCCTCCATCTGACACGTTCAATGGGAGGGAAGGAAATGACCAGCATTCCCTGTCTGGGGAGCCCTCTAACTGGCCAGAATTAGACCATTTGATGAGAAATCTCAAACGTTTGTTATTCCATCCATCAGAGTGTGAGGATCTCGAATTTTATATTTATTTCCAAAACCAGGGAATTCACAGCACCTCCCCTGCTGAGTCTTTAGAAATCTCCTTATTAGCCCAAGTCAAACTGAAGAACACAGAAAATCCTGCTGAATATCCCTGCTTTGGAAGGTTCTTGGTTACCTCATGGGTCTCTGCTGTCACCTCCTCTCTTAATCTTAACCCTTGCTCTTCCCCATGTCTCGTAACTCTGTCTCTTTGGCCTTCTCTTTAGAAAGGGCTGCAGGGTCCTGAAATCAGCCCACTTGTAGTGGGTGCAACCTTCTGAGCAGGCTGCCATCCCCTCCCCAACAAACAACCACAGCTCCTGGATGTTTGTGTGGAACTGATGAGCCCACAGTAGAGACAGGTCATTAAATCTCTTCCTTGCCAACTCCCTCCAGAAGTGGCAGCCCAATGCAGCAATTATGGTGTACCCTAGGGACCCTGCTAGAAGTTTGCCAGAGTGAAGACCGTGAGGAAGGGTCCCAGCCAGATTGATGTTGGCCATGGTCTTCCCAAGCATCTCCAAAAGTGACAGAGAAATAGTCAACTGTTCCTGGGCTACCAAGTCCTGCTCCTACTGCTTCCCAGCACTAAGGGTACAACTTAGCCTTCTCTCTGGATGGGGGAAAGCCCTCCATCCTGCTCATGACAGGCAAGCAGGAGGCCAGGTCTAGGAGTTCAGGATAGTCCAGTAAGGGGAATGCCAGCAGTGGAGGCAGGGAAAAGGAAATTTCAGCCAGTTCCCAGGAGCTCAGTGTTGTTTCTCTGTCTGGATCTGTGCCACATTAGATCATTAGATGGAGGTTTCTAGGGATCACATCACCAAGACTCCTTCCCTTCCCCCAGTTTTCTACATAAAGGGTAAAGAACAGAATCACGTTTTGGTGTATTTGCAATGTCATCCATATGGCAAGGCTAGATTTGGCCTTGCGAGAATATGAGGGAAGGGTTCTTTCACTGTGTCATGGTTTAAGCCCAGATGGAAATTAAGCACCATGCAGCTGCTCACTCAACCTCCTCCCCTCTCCTCCCTCACCCCAGTGGAATGGGAAGGAGAATCAAAGTAAAACCTGTATGTTGAGATAAGAACCGTTTAATAGTGAAAATAAAGTAAAATAAAATCATAATGGTAAATAATAAGAATGATAATAAAAAAAACAAGTGATGCACGATGCAATTGCTCACCACCCACTGACTGAGCCAGACCGTCATTCCCGAAACCAGATCCTACGCCCTTCCAGGTAACTCCCCCCAGTTCATACACCGGGCATGACGTTCGGTGGTGTGGAACATCCCTTTGGCCAGTTCGGGTCACCTGTCCCGGCCATGCTCCCTCCCAGTTTCCTTTGCACACCGCCTCCCTGGCAGAGCATGAGACAAGGGAAAAATAGTCTTTGACTTAGGATAAACATGACTTAGCAAAAACCAAAACATCTGTGTGTTATCAACACCATTCTCACTCTGAATCAAAAAAACAGCTCTGTAACAGCTACTGAAAAGATTAACTCTGCCCTAGCTTAACAAGGACACACTGCCTTGTACTACAAAGCATGCATCACCAGAATCATCAGCCCCACAAGTCAGTCTGGCATGCACATCTCCTCAGATCTTTCCCAGTGGATACAGTGCCTAGCAGAAAAGCAAGGGAATAAGGTAAGGAAAGAGAGACCTTTCTTTCTCAGGTTGAAGCACCCAACCATATGTTCATTTGTTGAATCAGATTACCAAAGGCCATCTCAAAATAAGTGAAAAACCTGTGCCTAAGCATGGCTACTCTTAGGAGTCTTCCACTCAGAGCCCCATCTGCCCTAGACTCACTGATTCCTTCTGCCATTCCGACTTTGTGCCTGCATTTGGTAACCAGATGGATTCATTAGCAAATTAGTCCATCTAGACTATCAGCCATGAGAAAAAAGAATGTTTTGCATAAATATCAGCAGTGGTGTTCAAAAGTGCACTCAAACACAAGGTGAAGAGATAGTGTTTTTGAGTAAAAGAGAAATGCTCCAGGTGGTCTTTTACCCTCCTGAACAATATATGTGATTCTACAGAGCATTATTCTTTCTACAGAAACCTTAGCTGGTCTCACAGAAATCTTTCTGGTCTTGACCTCCAAAAGAAGATGCCAAATATTGTAACTGTATGGTATTGCTATCATCAAGGGAAGCATACATTTCAAGCCAAGATGTGGTGGCTTTGTGGTTTTGGCTTTCCTAGACCCTGGCATATTCCTGTTGAGTCTCCTGTACAGTTTTGCCTTTTTCATGAGTGTCTTCTTTATCCTGCTACAGATGGTTCAGAGGACTGAGACTGCACATCAGATAAAAAGCCAGTGAGACATGAGGGGAAAAGAACATTTATTCAATGGTCTTTTTTTGGTAGGGTAGATAGCAGCTTTTTATAGGACTATCAGCACCTGGAAAACCCGAGTCAGAGAAGGACTGTCGCAGCTACAGTTGTGGGTTGCACTGACATGCAACAAGCAGGCTTCAGAGCCGGGCAAACATCAGGCACATCACCCCACTCTCCTCCCCAAAATGAGATAATTATGGCCTGTAACTCTGGCATGTTCATACAGCAGCCTCTGGCTGAAATGCTGCAGTCAAAAACGGAAACAACATTGCTCTGAAGAAGAGTACTAACAAGATTGCTTCCTCTGCTTAAACAAATCTGCAATGGGTGGCGACAGCAGAGAGCTGGAAATGGATGGGCACATCCACATCCCTCCCCAGCTCTGCCCAGGCAGTGAGCACCCATCAGTCACAAACAACAGGTGGAAAGTTAAACGGGGACAAGCCCATTTCACTGTGGCCAGAGTGAGCCTAGCCAGTGTGAACAGATCATTACTGCCTTTAGTCAGAACTGGAAGGTCTCAGCTGGCAGGTCTCCCAGCAGATTTTCTAAACAAAGGAAAACACCATTCATTCCCACAGCAGAGAACAGGAGCCAGAACTGAAAAACACTCGAGACAGAAGTATCATGTGCCCAGCCAGAGTGTGACACCAGAGACAGACACTCTTCTGGTGCAGCACCATGGTAACAGCCATGGTCTGCTGTGCTGTGGGCTGTATCACCAAGCATGGTGAGTATGGTGTTTTCGTCTTCTGTGGCTGGTTTCTTGGGGCAGCTTGCCACACAAGGCTGCTGCACAGCCTACTGGGCTAATATCAGCCTGGAAGTGTCACATGAAGGGATGGAAAGCCTTAAGAGAGCAACAGCCCCAAGGTGCCTGGGAGGACGGAGCAAGACGGGAGGCATAGCTTTGCATCAAGGCAGGGAGCATATGCCTGGCATCACACACTGAAGATGTGGATAGAAAACTGGCTACCAGGGGAAGACTCCCATCCTCTCTTCTCATGTAAATCTTCTACAATTTCTTGCTCTTTTCCAAAGTTGGACACCAGACCTCCTTTCAAACTTTTCACCTCTCTCTCTTCCGTCCCCAAAAATCAATGTCAGCATGCATCTTCTAAATGTCCACTGTCTCCCATATCGCCTCATTTCCTCACAACCAAACTCCATCTCTTGCTCCTCACAGCCCTGGCTTCCTACAGCACTCAGACCCATACCCCCGCACTGGAGCTCTCGGTGCCCCTGCTCTCTGCTCTCTGGCACTGCTGCCCTATCGGCGACGAGTCCCAGCCTCACTGCCATACATCCCAACACTCACGCTCCCTATCTCCTTAGCAATCATTTATCTCATTAATATTGTTCTTTTCCCAGCTAATGGTTAATTACCACCCTGCCCATGGCCTGGAGCCAACACTTCATCAATGAGATGAGGGCACAAACTTGATATTTCATATTACTTGAAGCAGGAGGAAAGATGTAGGAAGTTCCTACCTGCCCCACTCTCATTCCTTCCTACCATTTGGCAATTGTGCCAAATGCTACATTTAACCAGGCTCACCCTTTGCAGACAGAATGCTCTAGCCGAGGAGCATAATTTTGCATTTGAACTTTATTTTTTCTGCTTTTTTCCCTCAAATTAATTGGTGTTATCACCTTTGCTCCCCCTACGCTTTGCCTCAGTCTCACTCTTCCATCAGCAACTGGGTAAAGCAGCTCTCACCTGCTCCTGTTCTATAGCCCCCAGCATTAGTTTTCACCATTTGCATACATGCTCCTTTGCACCCTTGATGCCTGTACTAAAAGACAGAGTGGCTTTTATCTAAAAAGAGATAGCCAGCTATCTCTTCTTTCCCCTTACTTCCAGAAAAATCTCACCAGGAATGCTGAAGTCATGAAATGGACAATGCAATGCTCTAGCACGGAGATTCAATTTCTTCCAAAGCCGATTTTATCTGAACAACCGAGGGTGTTACTGGGCCTTGCCTGTCATTTATCAGTCCCTATCACTCACCATCATCATGTGGATCCAGTGCCTACAGGTGGAACAGATGTGCTGCTCCTGACTTCCTCAAGTCCAAAAATCCTTATTTATTTTGTTTCCAAAAACTTGATTTTTTTAATCCACTGCCATATTGACTTCTTAGAATTCCATCAAGTCAGCTTTACAACTCCCTGATTATCTCAAGTTCAAATCCAACTCAAAAATCAGCCCAAGGGAAAAAAACCTGCTCAATTCCACAAGTATGTGTTCCAATCCTTCACAATTCTTTCCCATTTATATATATTTCAATTAGAATGCTAGAATTTTGATAGCTGGTGCAGAAGCAACATGCTATTTTCTTCCCTTTCCTTGATGTCAGAAATACTCTCTTCTGGCTTGAAGAATTTACTGGATTCCTGTTTTCTGAGAGAAGCAGAAGATGAAGAAGTATGTATGGTGATGAAGTGATAACTGAGACAGTTGTGGGAGATACTAGCTTCATTCAAAGCCTGCTGGAAATGGTGGAAAGCTATCACTGCCTGCCTCAGCCTTTGGAGTCTCTCTTGGTTCTTCCCAAACTTTGGATTTTCAATGGCTGTCTTAAAAATAAATTTTTAGTCTGATTCTGATCCTACTGAACACATTCAGCCTTCACTGCCTTAAGTACTAGTACACAGTCAGTTGTGCTCAGGATAAGGCTGTGTGCAAGTGTTTTCAAGTACCGGACAAGCAATTCTTAATTATAGTTTTTCATACTGGTAGACTTGTCTGAAGTCCAGGGTGCACACTCATGAATTAATCCTCCTACACCACTTGCCAAAAATGCAAGCCCTAGCAATCTGACTTCTCAGATGAAACAACCAAGGTAGAGAAGTTAAATGACCTGATCAAATCACAGATGCAAGTGAGTGTTACACTCAATATGAAAAGGCTGCTCTTCGCATGGCAATAAACCAAATGTCTCTCAGCCAGGTGCCTCTCAGTCCCTACTAAACACATGGTTCAGTCCCACTGCAGGTAGTCACATACATGAAATTAGACAGACATACCACTACTTTATAAATCCAAGACCCAAAGGTCTCAGATTCACATTTATATTTTGAGCTGGTCGAGAACTGTGTTGAATGCATCTACTACATTCGAAGTGGCCACAAAATAGCCAGCCAGCCCAGCTGCCTCAGGAGTAAGCTCTGTGGAATGAGACGTCAAGGAAGGCCTGAATTTCCCCAGGTTGCCTGGGCTTGCTGGAACTGGATGGAAAAAGAAGAGAATGATATTTCTGAGGCACTCAGGTTTGTCCCTCCATCCCTTTGCTGGAATGGGGAAAATCTTTTAATCAATGAGCTCAGATTAATAAACCTCACATCTTGGATTTGAGTTTGAAAGGATTTTCTGAATTGGATGGAAGATTTTTGCATCTCTGTGCAAGTCAGTATTTGTAAATGTGTTAGTGGCTCCCTTGATACCAAGAGAAGATCACTGTTTTCTGTAGGTAAAATATAAAGGCTCAGCTTTTCCAAAGAACTCATCTGGCAGTTCTTTAGACACACCTATGAAAGGCAAACAGATTTGCACTGGATGTTAGTAAAAGCACAGAGTACAATGGAAAATCCTTCTACTTCCCATTATGGGAATGTGATTATTGCTAAAGTAACTTGCTTAAATAATGGCTTTGATCTCTAAAGAAAACAAATACTGCAGGCTTATGATGATACACAACTACCAAATCATCTGGTGGCATGACAAGAATCCTTTTTGCATTTCCTGCATTTCCTGTATTCTCCCTGCACTTCCTGCAGGGAATGCATTCTTTGAATGGAACATGTACATCACAAAGGTAATGTTTGTATTGAGGCTATGGACCTCAAGCCATACAGCTGCACTTGATGCAGCCTGAGGATTTGCAAGTATCTCACCAAGGGTCTCTTCTGGATATGAAACATTCAAATACATGGAAAGACTCATTGTGCTATGTGCACTGAGGTAACCTGGCAAAAAGAGGTTGTCAAAGGTCTTTTATACTCTTTAGGAAGCCACGTTTGAAATTAATAAAGCCAGAAGATCTCTGGGATCCAAGATTTGGCAGGGCTTGGGCATAGGCTCCAGCATTTTAATCTGGCTGAAGTATGTGGCTGCAGATCTAGTAGAGGAAGGTAGTGGAAGTGAACAGAGGGACACAATCTGTCTCAACAGCCGTCAAAATCATGGGTTTTCCTATAGATCAGAGCCCATAGAAGATCTGGCAGATTATAGTATACACACCACACAGTTCTGCCTACAACTAATGGATCTCAAGCCACCAAGATCTTCTCTAAGACAAGATAAATCACTAGTCAAAAACTCCCTTTGGGGACAGGAATCATCCTTAGGATATGGCACTATGTATTTCAAATGGGATTGCAGTGATAGACTGGACAACTATGGGTAAAACTCATATGCTTGGAGTGGACTGGAAGATGAAAGCCACCCTGAAAATGAACACAGTGGAATGCTTTCAAAGACTAGAGCATATTGCAGTAAATGAGGTACAGTACCGACCACCCAAAACTATTCATGTAAGTGCTGTGTACCCCATGAGAGAGACCAAAATGTGGAGGATGCTTACTAGCATTGTTTCTTACCCAAGAAGTTCACAGTTCAATCTAAGCGATATTTTTTTAGAAGTCGATGTTTGACTTTTAACATGTCAATGAATCCCGTGGCAAGGAAGCCAATAAAGGTGCCCTGGAAGGAAATACTTTGTACTGAGGTTCTGTGGTTCCCCTCTTGCCATATCGTGAGACCCATTGCCTTAGTGTTGGGGTTTTGGGGAGTTCCCCTTCTGTTTTGTTCTTTCTTTTCTCTCTTAGAGAATTTTCCCCATAGCGTTGCCAGGACAATAAATTGCCGGTGCTTAGGCCAAAACAAAAGGAGAGAGGGTGGGGGCTCGATGGGACTACTGGTTCTTTTCACCTGGTTTTGGGTACAGTCAGGGCTGTTGCTGCTAGCCGGGCTCGGACGCAGTTCGTGAGAACCTTTCTGCTTTTCGGCCGTTTTCTTCCTTCTACCGGAGAAACCCCGGGATTCCTGCTGCAGCTCCTGATACATCTTGTCTGCCACCTGGGATCTGTGCTCGCCTCTGCTGTTCCAGCTTGCTGTTCCCGAGGGTCCAGCCGGACACCTGGGATCAGCTACCCGGAGGGTCTGTGAAGCTCTTTCATCCATTTCCCCTCCCCGGGCCCCCGGGCCTGCCGGCTGTGAGCGCAACTGCACCAGAGGGGAAAGTGCCCACGGCCTGCGGCTGAGAGACTGGTATTGGGTCTGTGGTTCTGTCTCCTGCTGCTGCCGGAGCTACTGTTGTTGGTTTGCCTTGCTATATGTATTAGTAAAGAACTGTTATTCCTAACCCTATCTTTGCCTGAAAGCCCCTTAATTTCAAAATTATAATAATTCGGAGGGAAGGGGGTTGCATTTTTCCATTCCAGGGGAGGCTCCTGCCCTCCTGCACAGACACCTGTCTTTTCAAACCAAGACACTTAGCTTCTCCCTCTAGTCCCAAGAGAAGGCAACATCACAGATGGGACCAGCCCCGGTCCTTCTGTACTCAGTCCTGCCCTTCAGCCACAAGGGTGTCTTCATCTCCTTTGCCCACAGTCTGCTGAAGCTGTACTGAGAGCAGTGCTGAACACTGAACCACAGTCACATCAGCCTGGACAGGGAATTTATATTCATCAAAGATATAAATACAAATACAAATACCATAAATATTAAAATACAAACATATTCATATAGTGCGTGATCCCCCAAGGAGTCTGCTGGATTTGTCCCCCACGGTTTTTTAGGTGCAGGCTTTCTCTTGAGTGCCTAATTTGACCAACACACAGGCAGCAACAATTTGATTAAACAGTTCTTATTTTAGCTGTATTTTCTAAGAAAACAAAAGCTTATGGGGTTATGCTACCTGTTATCTGTTTGTTAATCTGTCTGCTTCGCATAGCATCTTTTGAACTAGTTAGCTAATTTCAAACAAACGTAGGACAGAGGTCTCAGGGAAAATTAATTTAATGGAAATCAGCACTTTATTTATGCTTGTTCCAAGGCAAGTATAGGGAGAAGTACCTCTCTTTGGGCAACAGTCGGCAATGGCCAGTGATCCATTCATCTTGGCACTTTTTTCCCCTGCCAAAGGTATCTACCAGGACACAAATGGGAGATGGGAAATACTAATAGGAGTGCATGAGATATGCCCAAAAGAGTGAATCCGTAGGAAGAGAGACTTCACAAAATGTTGTACTCTTTGCTACCATTGGCAGAAGCTCCTTGTGATACTTGTGCCCTGCCAGCAGGCAAACAAGGCCATAGTTTGGTAATTCAACACTAACAACACAGTTTGTCCCTTTCAAATCCTGCCAGCTCTAACTAGAGAATTCCTTCATTCTCTTTGCTAGCAGAGGGAGGAGCTCCTGCTTACCAAAGGGCAGCTCTTTGGTGAACTCCCGAGTTGCTGCCCCAACATCACAGACAGAGAAGGAATAATGAAAAGATCAGCAGAGCTGAGTTATGGCATGGCATTCACCCTTGTTCATCCTTCCCCAAGTGTGCATCGATCCCAGCAAGAAATTCTTCATGGCACTTAGAGGGCAGAGCTGCATTGCAATGTTTAATCTTGAGGCATCCTTGATTGTTTTGGTAGTCACTCAAGATGTAGAAGGCTCAGTGAAAAAGGACTGGCTCTTGGCAGTAGTTGCCTGTTATCAAACCACTGTAAAAATCTTTAGGTATAAATACAAGTTACTTTCTCACAGACATTTACATTGTCTTAGACAAGATGTATGGGGGGAACCTAGAAAGTCCAGTAGTTAAAAAATGTCACAACCTTCCTTAGTCAGGAAAGAAAAGGCTACAAGCCACTAAGCATTACAGAATCTGAGGGTGATTAGCAGGGATGGTAATACATGTGTAAATTACTTAGCATTTGGTTGAAGTGTTGACCAAGGTTTTACAAAATGGTATTTTTCCCCCTCAAATGTCAAATAATGCCTCAGAGTAGGGGGCAGAGGTAGGGGGCTAGGTGCAGACTGAGGGGTATCTTAAGATTGTTTTCCCATTGCCGTTGCATGCTGCATGGGCCTTGTACATCTCATGGACTGTTACTCTGTAGTCCATATTTCATAGGATAAAGATGCTAATCTAGCCCATACCAGCTGTGTGAAGGCATGAACACCATTTTAACAATCCCTATTATTTTTCAGCCTGGATATCCTTCTTTCTCCCATGTAATCTTTTCAAATGTGTCACTATCTTAACAAGTGGAAAACATCTAATCTAAATTTCCCTTCCTGTAATTTCAGCCAGCTGCGTTTATCTTATCCAGCAGAGAGAACAGATTATACCTTTCTCTCCTGAAGCACTCCTGTAATTACATGAACAAGGATCGTATGACCCCCAACTTACCTCTTCTCTAAATTAAAACAACCCTGGCTTTTGTTCAGCATTCCTTGTAAGCCCTGCTGCCTGTGTAACTTGTTTGTATTGAGACAGGCTAGCAGCCAGATAAAGCAAAAATGCAACAGTCTACCTTCTCATTAGACCTGAGCAGTGATTACTGAAGCTACCTGTCACCAAGTGTGACAAAAATGTTCTGGGCTTGTAGACTGTAAGTTTTTGGGACATGGAGCTAGAAACACTTAGATTTAAACTCAGGTTCTGCTGCTGCCAGTCTGTCTGATCCTCGGCAAACTGAATCCCAGTTCACAGATCCTCGACTTGACAGACAGGTCTAGAAATAACTAGCTTTACTTAGCAAAGGATGGCCAAAGTAATATAAAGCTGGAGATTGTGCAGATGTTGTAACTTCTGATGGAAGAGCTCACTGTTATGACAGTCTTCCAGGTAGACAGGTGTCCTCTCTTAGAAGTTATTTTAATTTTTTTTCCTGAAATATTCCAGGTGTTTTCAAAAATCAAAGTTCTTCTAGAGGACTACATCAAACTGTTAGCTATCAGTAGCTTCCAAGTAAACATGGGGAAGTTCAGGACTTCAGAATACCAGGAACCTCCTGGGTAAGTATTGATACTTGAAGCTCTCCAAGTGAATGATTAAACCAATTTGCCTAACATTGCTGTGACCTGTGCGTTTCCCAATGTCAAGCCATCCAAGCCTGCTAGGAAGATTCTCTCTATAGTAGATGTATTCCTTCCTACAAGTTCCTCCTTCCTACAAGTTGATTACAATTAACAGAAACCTTTCCAGTGTAGGCTATTGGGTTTTTATTAGGAGAGATCTACATGGAATCACTAAGAACATTTACTGATGAGACTGTTTCTCCAGACTGGAACTTCCCATAAAATCACCCTCCCTTAGCAGTGCTAGCTGAGAGACTCTGTATCAAAGCTTCGTACACATTTCCTAACTTACAACAAGAAGGATTTTATTTGTTCTGGGTTTAATACATTAAATTCTGAGAGATCTCTCTGCAGAAGCATTCACAGAGAGCACAGTTTCAAAGCATTTTCTGAGTAGTGTGGGCATATTAAAGGACACCAACTTGGTTTAGCTCTTTATTGAAAGAATGTGTCCCACATGGGTAGATGTAAGCAAGCAAAAAGATGTCTGTATTTTTTTGTGAAAGGGAGTGGGCACTGATGTAAGTTAACAATCCCCAGGTGAGCCAAGCCCACTTGCAAACATTCTTCACATTGCACGTCCACTCATTGCACTACAGCCACTCCTGTGTGATAGCAGGAGTGCTGAGGTGTAATCTCACTGCTCCTCTGCCTAGTACCACTCTAGGGATTGCTTTGAGGAGCATGGTGGCAGAACTTGTCCGTTCTGCTCCCAGTCTCCATCCTCGTAGCCCATCGGTTTATTTAACTGAGCTATACCCAGCTCAGCATGTTTAACCTGTGTTAACCATAGCTCACTCACAGGTAGATGAAGTAGTTCAGCCTTCAGCTCTGCCCATTGCACAAGGATTCAGAACAGAAGGACAGGGCTGGCACCATGCTGGATGGATGCTGAGGTAGTTGACAAGTACTGCTGCAAATTTACCCTGTGTGATTAGCACCAACCTGGAGCTCATTACCCTAATGATCAGCCTCCTGAATTTTGGCAGGAGACGTATAACAGGGAACCTCTCATCTTGCAATACCAAGAAAAGCAAGTTTTTTTAAGGCTTGAGGGAAGACCAACCAAGGCAGAAACAGAGTCCTATTATCAGTGCTCATTTCAATGCAACTTTAGGCAAATGAAGCCTTGAAAGAAGTTATTTACAGAGAGTGGAAGAAGGAATAACTTTTCCAGGCAAGTGGGACAAGGCTGTTTTTCTACAGAAAAGGTATGTCTATGTAAGCAATGTATCAATAATTAGAAGAGGTGAGCTTCTGCAGTTATTAAGCCTTGCTTAGAAATCTCACTTGTTATTTTTGGCTTTTCATTTTTTGAAAAACCTCCTAGGACTTTAGTCCAAACTCAGGAGCTGAATTAGGGCAGAGGAGCTTGCTCACAATGAAAGAGCAACATGGCTTGTTGCCTCTAATCCTAAGGAGGCCAAGTGCAGCCATCAGGGAGTTCCTTTCATTAACACAGGCATTGGGACTTTCGCTGCGGGCTGCATGGGTCAGTGTCATAAGAATTATTACTGGTATTACAGCGGGTCACAGATAAAGAGATAAAGAACAAAATACCTAGAAATAAGATGCTTCCTGTGTGGCAGCATTGGTGGATCTCCACCCAGGCTGATGAGTCCCCACAGTAAATCGGCAGTGCAAGGGTCAGTCACACGCCCACACACACTTGTTATGCCTGCAGAGGACAATGTCTTTTCTCCACCTCTGGGCTGGGCCTGGCATGATACTGCGAGTTAAGAAGGGACTTTCTCCAGTCAGCTGCCTTACATTGGACTCTCTCTTCCTTTATAAAAATCTGATGCAATGGGTATTTTTGCTTGTCTCCTCTATCATATAAGGCCTCAGAAAGATTAGGAGGTTAGGAGGCACAATATTGTTCCTGAGCTGAAACCATGCAGAATTTCTCCAGGTTAAATATGGCCAGGCCTCTGTGTAGAAGACAGAAAACACAGGCCCAAGGAATGCCCTGAAATAATGATCTCTGCTACCTGGCTTTACCTGCTTTCATACAAAAGATGTCAGAGCCTGATGTAAAGCAGTGTTTAGCTCCCATCTTACACTCACTTCTCTTCAAGAAAACATGGGTTCAGAATGATGTCCAGGAGTAGAAAGACAAACTACTTGTTGGTAGAACTGCCTCATTAAGGTTTAAAGCTTGACATGCTTTAGTGATCTGAGAGCTAGTGGGAGGTTGACAAACCTTGGGGAGAAGAATATACTGCTGATAGTGGACAAAAACAATGCAGAATTTATGTGCCACAAGGACTTTTGGCAGAACTCCTAAGATAAGGAAGAAACTAATAAAGCAAACACAGCAACTGTGCTGAGCCCAGCTCCAACTGGGTAAAACTTAATTCTGGCAGAGGGAGACTGGGATCACTGACTCACAGCCCACCGACTCAAAAGAAGAGAAAATCTGCACATGTGGACTAATTATTATGACAAACGAGATAATAATTTAACCAGTAGAAGGTATAATACTAATTAATAAGGAAACTGTGTAACTTGTATCAATGAACCATGATTTCTTTGTTTGCTAAAATGTGTAAATGTTGTAAAATTTTGACGATTGGGGAGCCAGCCTTTTGTGGTTATCACTGACGCATACTTTGCACAAACCAGAAAAAAGAAACAGAAATACCTTGTCTCAGTGTGTAAATCGATGCTGCATTCGAGACAAGAGGAATACAAGTGCAACTTTGGCTAAATCATAGAGAAAAGTCTCACTCTCCACTTCCAGAAAAGAGCTCGTCATGTACAAAAAGGAGAAGCAAATAAGAGAAGCCTGTAGAGAGTTTTAACTAAGGAGAGAGGATCTGGGTGATTTATCAGCATCCTTTAAGGCTTTAATTTTATTAGGGAAAATGTTAATTGAGCTGTTTAGTACCTGTGAAGTAAAAAGTCAACCCAGCTAGGTCTTCCTCGTGTAAGCTTCCATCTCGTGTTGAATCCTTTTAGTGCTCTTTGTAGCAAAGACCTTCCAGTTCTCAGCTGCACCATGCTTTAAATATCTACAGCGTCAGAAGCTACCTTATGTCACCCCATCTGTGAAGACATGCAAGCAGAGCATTCATTTTTTTCCCAATTAACTAAAAATGGATTTACTAAAAGGAATATTTCACTCTCAACTTTTAAAAATATAATTTGCAAAGCCCAAGTAGATATTCTGAGAGGAATGACTGCAATTAGAGTGGTCAAGTAATAGGCATAAACAATTAATACAGTTTTAAAATAATGTAATATTTTTGGCCTGTTGACAGGAAAGGGCTTTTTTAATATATATCATTCAGAAGTTTTGAATAAAACTATTTGTACAAAAACAAATGGAGGATTTCAGTGTGTATGTTGTCTTTAACATGTCCTTCTTCTGGAATCATTAAACTTTCACAGATTTCCCAGGAAATAAAAAGAAAGGAAAAATCCATTAATGAAGTGTGTAAGAAACAGACCTTCTAAAAAAAGAACAGGGAACATATATGAATGTTTTCTTTTGAGCTTAATTCAGATGGACATAGTGGCCTGCTACCAGGTTTGTGCTACAGCTACTTGAAAGATGAGCAGAGAGAATTTTGATACAGAAGAATTTATCTCCGCGGAGATTTGATACAAGCATTGACACAAAGTGTCATGACAAACATCAGACTTAAGTGTTTAAAAAAACACAAGCAGTATGAATTCCTTTGCACATAGCCATAATCGCCTGCTCTGCCCTTTTTCTTCTAACCGTGCAGCTCTGGAAGACAGCCTCTCAGCCAGGCCAAGACAGCTGATGGGCTCCATGCTGGTGTGGGCAGGGGATGTGTCAAACCTCAGCACATATTTGGGTGTGGAGTGGATAAATCCAGAGGGAACACCACAGACCTGCTTCTCAGAGAGATAAAGTGCTGTGTTGTTCTCCTGCTGCCTTCCCCAGCACAGCAAAAACATGGAACCAATTTTCTCTGTGCTCATTCACTGCCTGGTAGGGCACCTGCATATGACTGGTTCAACTGTGTCCCCGGGCCCTAGGTACAAAGGACACTAACGTGATCTTACCCCTGTTAAACACAAAGATGACATTGATTCTTTTAGGCAGTCTAATCAGTTCTACACAATAAATATTTATACGCAATACAGATTGTCTTAATGAGATGAAGAATGCATACTGGCTAGGAAAAACAGGGAAGAAAGTACCAAGTTTGCTAAGTTGTTATCCAGATTTTCATATGGAACAGCTGAGAGAATGGAAACTAGAGGATATTTACATGTTTTGGCCTACTGGGAACATACCAAGAGGCTGCATTACATTCAGGAATGTTGCCTTGTGTGCATAGCAGGAAACCATTTGTTGCTTGCTCACACAGCAGCAGATTGAGAGAGAGGAAGAGAAGCACTCAGTATGAGAGATTTGTGAAAACCTAACAGCAGAAAGCCTATGTCTAACATGCTAAACAAGCTTGTTGCACACCTTTCTCAAGCCTACAAGCAGCACAGAACTATGTAGTGGAAACCCTACTGCCACTGAAAGAAAATGCATGGTGAGTTATACCCTCTTGTACTTTTGAAAACCGCCCTTCTGAGAAAGAAAGGCTGAAAGATTTATAGAGGAAATAGAAGGAAATGTCCTTGTTTTATCATTCATGCAATAGGAAACTGGAAGCTGTAATTTGCATACGGAAACATTTGCTGTTCCCCTAGCTAAGGAACAGGTATTGGGCTTTCTCCTTTTCCAAAACTCTGAGTTACTGTCTCTGTGTTTAAGCAAACATCACAAAGGAAGTTTAAGCTGCTTTTGAAAGCATTAAACCTTTTGGTACAGATGGTTACCTTTCTTCTGTTATCACCATCTCACATGAAGTATAAAGCAAATAAAAAACCCCTACCCAGACCTTGCCCACATTCACAAGTCACATACAGGTGAGATTAAAAGTGTGTTTCCTGTTCCGTGGGAAAATGAGAATGGATGAAAATGTTTCATGCAGGGAGTACAACGTGCACAAATCACCATCTTACATTCTGTCTCCATGGAGCTTTGGATTCCAATAGAAAGAAAACTTTTTAATAAACCTCTTGTACTTGGGCAGCTCTGCCAGTCACAGTTACACAAATTGAACATTGCACATGATTCATCAATTCAGTACCAAACAAAAAACTTCCCATCAAAACCCGAATCCTGTTCAGTATGAGTTCTTCCACAAGATCAAGACTGACAGTCCCAGATGTTCGGTACCATCTGTGAGCTGTCTATGAAGCACAGCTCCCGTTCACCATTCTGTGTATTGCTAGACAGACTGTCGAGTGGCAGGCAGGAGTTGGAGCTCCAATCCTCTCTCCTCACCACTGTCTCTGCCACATCCACATAGAAAGACAGAGAGACCCATGGACTTCTAGAAGAACATGAATGAGAAAATACCAGGAAGAATAGCGAACCCAAATTCCAGGCAAAATTGTAGGGCTGAAAGAACAGTCTTCTCAACAAATTTTATCTTAGTCACTTCCTTGACTACAGTTTTCTCAAATTTACTTGCTGTGTAAAATCATTTGCTGACTTTCAGGGAATCATTTCAGGCCTTCACTGAGTTTCAGAGCAGTTTTGTACATTTTAACTCTGCACTGTTTTGAACAGTTATGCTTAATTATGAAAACCATGTTCACTTTTGTATTCCCTGACTACACAAAAATAAATATAAAATCAAAGGTTCACGTAAGCAAAAACAAAACCTGCTTTTTATGACTACTCACTTCAAATCCTGGCTTGTGTGAACTTTGCTGATGAGAAAGCAAACACAGAAAATGTTCAAACAATGAACATAAAATCTTTTAAAAATGTGAAGGAATATTCCACTACGACATGGTTATGAAGAGCATTACTTCAGCCATACAATGAGATAAGCAATGGAGAAGTTTAAATATTTTCGAATTTGCCATCTCATTTCTTGCCTTCAGCTGAAACACAATTTGTTCATAAGTGAAAAAACTTCCATGTTAAACCGATTTTAAACTGGCAGCAACTGCGTCAGTAATCACACTTCATGTCATTCTGTGATTATGTGATTCTCCTGTAGAAACTCCGAGACTTACTTCATGCCATATTGCAAAAAATCTATAACAAATGCAACCACCTGCAAAATAACATATATACATATACACAATGTAGACGCTTCATTCTTTCCACAATATTCTTTTAATGTGTTTGTTAGAACAACTTCTTCTATCTTGTTTTACTTTAGACAATCTTTCTTTCCGAATTTGTCTTGAACAAAATGAGAATTTGGTTGCTGTAGAAAAAGCATGAAAGCTCCATATGCATGAATTCATAATTGCTTTTACCGCATTTAATTCCAGGCAGAGACCCTCAAAATCAATTATTTGGTGTAGAGGAAGGAATGTGCTCCCCTTATTAAGAGGAATCATAAAAGATGCCTTGTAAATTTAGGTAGTCTTCCATAAAGCATTCTTTGCTAGGGGCTGAGTTGTCTCCCAAGGTAAAATTCTAGATTGCACTGATACCAGAAGAAATTTTATCTTTATATTCATCTTAGCCAATATTTGACCCTGCGAAGATACAGTCTCAGCCATCACAAGATCCCATCCATTGGTAACTGTATGATTGGAAGAAGTATGCAGTTGGGCCCAGAGCTGTAATGGGGTAAGAGTCCTGGTGCTGTGCACTGCTGGCACCTCTGGTTTCACCCAAAAGAAAACCACAGCAGAATGCCATGCAACTTTCTTATGAAGGACAACTGCAGATGAAGGATTTGTATTTGCACAATTTGAAGTTTGATCCTGCAAAGGAGGTGATCAGTTGGAACAATCTGTAGTTTGATCCTGGGGTGTGGGTGATTTCGCTGAGTGATTTGCCCCAGGGCAGCCTGTGAGGTCCCAGGTCTCTTCAAGCAGTTAGGATACTTTTTATTGTATTCAAGTGCATGGGCAGAGACGCAGATACCACATTTCAGGCACTGATGCCTGGTAATTTAAACGAGCAATTCTCAGCTGTTGCCCCTGGTTACAGCTAAGGTAGAGTTAATTTCTTCTCAGCAGCTATTACAGGGCTGTGTTTCGGATTTGGANTTGATTCAGAGTGAGAATGGTGTTGATAACACACAGATGTTTTGGTTTTTGCTAAGTCATGTTTATCCTAAGTCAAAGACTATTTTTCCCTTGTCTCATGCTCTGCCAGGGAGGCGGTGTGCAAAGGAAACTGGGAGGGAGCATGGCCGGGACAGGTGACCCGAACTGGCCAAAGGGATGTTCCACACCACCGAACGTCACGCCCGGTGTATGAACTGGGGGGAGTTACCTGGAAGGGCGGAGGATCTGGTTTCGGGAATGACGGTCTGGCTCAGTCAGTGGGTGGTGAGCAGGTGCATCGGTTGCTGTTGTTGCTGTTATTATAATTATTGTATTTTACTTTATTTTNCCGCCGCCCGCCTGGCCCTGCCGCGCGCCGGCCCACAGGTAGCGGGGGGCGCGGGGGGCGAGACCTCCGGGCGGGACTGTCGCTGTCGCGGCACGTCTGTCACGAGCCTGGGCACGGGCCCTGCCCAGAACCCTGTGGGATCCTTCGGGATCCGACCCCGGCTCGTGGGATAGATTCGGTTGGGAAAGACTGCTGAGATTAGCGAGTCCAACCCATGCCCGAACAACACCCTGGGAATCAGACCGTGGCACCAAGTGTCACGTCCAGCCTTTTCTGAAACACCTCGAGGGACGGCGACTCCACCACCACTCTGGGCAGCCCTTCTTTCAATAATTTCTTCCTGATATCCAGTCTGAACCTTTCCTGGTGTAGCTTGAGACTGTGACCTCTTATCCTGCCAGTGTCCTCGGCCTGTGAGAAGAGGCCGATCCCCACCCGGCTGCACTCTTCTTTCAGGCAGTTGGAGAGAGGGATAAAGTCACCGCTGAGCCTCCNGCCCGGTGTATGAACTGGGGGGAGTTACCTGGAAGGGCGGAGGATCTTGTTTCGGGAATGACGGTCTGGCTCAGTCAGTGGGTGGTGAGCAGGTGCATCGGTTGCTGTTGTTGCTGTTATTATAATTATTGTATTTTACTTTATTTTCAATTATTAAATGGTTCTTACGGTAACATACAAGTTTTAATTCGATTCTCCTGCCCATCCCACCGATGTGAGGCGATAAGAAAGGGAGGAGCGAAGGGAAGTTGAGCGAGCGGCTGCTTCATCTCTAGCTGAGCGGAAAACCACAACAGCTGTCCCTTCACCCCTTCGCGTCCGCCCCCCCGCGCCGTCCAGCCGCGGCTCGGTACGCAGGCGGCGGGGCGGGCCGCAGAGGCGGTGCCAGCGNGGCTAAACACCCCCAGTTTCCTCAGCTCCTCATAAGATTTGTACTCCAGACCCTTCACCAGCTCCGTGGCCCTTCTCTGGAAGCGAACTAGTCCTGCAGTGTCCCAGTATCTGCCTAAGCACCAGGAAGTTTCAGCGCCTCTCTTTCCCCACAGAAATCCAGAGTGGAATGGGTCACTACTGCAGGCTCACGGCTCAGTTGGGATCCTGCGGGGCTTTACAGCAGCCCCAAGGAGCTGTAACTCATGGCAGCCAGTACTAGATGTGTCATGCTGCAAAGGGCCATTGAGGAACAAGGCCTTTGGTCTTCACCTTCTGTATTCAACAACCTGAGATCGCAGCCAGTTCGGGGGTTGAGCTCTTCTCCCAGGTAACAAGTGACAGAACGAGAGGAAGCGGCCCGAAGCTGTCTAAACCAGGAGAGGTTTAGATTGGATATTAGGAAAAATTTATTCACGGAAAGGGTTGTGAAGCATTGAAACAGGCTGCGCAGGGAAAGTGGTGGAGTCACCATCCCTGGAAGTGTTCAAAAACAGGTAGATGTGTCACTTGAGGACATGGTTTAGTGGTGGATGGCGCACCTGGGTTAATGGTGGATAGCATGATCCTAAAGTAGTTTTTAAACCTAAACAATTCTGTTCTGTGGCTTCAGCTGCATGGTGCCCACGCCTGCAGATTCTTGTGAAATAAGACATACCCAAAATCCATCCTGCAGCTGCCTCTGTGCAAATATGGGCTAGGACCAAAGATGTGTTTTGGCGTTAATTTTTCATGTTTTATTTGAGAGGTGAGTAGCATGTTCCAGGCTATTGAGGCAGTTGCAAAAGTACGCTAAGTCTGGGACTCCCAAAGGGTTTTATCTAATATGAATAGAAAAACAGTTCTTGATCAGCCCTTTCCCTTGGGAAGCAGCCAGTAAAGGGCTAGGATGCGGACTTAGGCAATCTTGTGTTGGAATGAATCACTCTTTCCCCACATGTTGGTATCTTTTTCTTTCTTTGCCAATAATACGTAATTTGCTAATAGTGGTATAAGATTTTAAGTAGAAAACACAATGCAGTAGTGTGAGTTGGTTGGGTAAGCACAACACAGGCAGATGTTGGCATTGCTTCCTCTTTGGTGGTGCCTCAGCAGCCTTGCTTTTGAAAATTGTGTTTAGCCAAATGCATCTTGCTGCTGTCTTCCTGAGGAAGGGGTTGAGAAAAGGAAAATCCTCCTTTGTTATGAGCTAATAATTAAGCAGTTGAGTGCATCAAATAAAAGACACATCACAGTCTGTTGCATTGTCAAAAGGAGTGGCAGCAAATAATGCACATGGGAACTATTTTCAAAGAAAAGTGTCAAAAGGCACTTTTTTTGGTAGTGGACATCATGAAGTAAGTACCCCTCTCCCAGCCTGCAGTAAAAGATCCTTCTATAGTATTGCATTGATTTAAAAAAAAATCAGTCAGAATACAACTTTCTGGCTTGGGAATTATTTTTACTAATTTTTCTTACTATTTTCTTTCAGGTACGCCTTGCTACAGGGCCCAGACAAAATAATGGAATTTTCTATGAAATTCGCACATACGATATTAAGCCAGCGAAGATGAAGGAGTTTTTGGAATTGGCCAACAAGCACTTTCAGTTTTGCCCAGCTCACTCGGAGCTGGTGGGATTCTGGTACACAGACCTGGGAGCGTTGAATAAGGTGTTTCACATTTGGAAGTACGGTATGGTCAGCAGCCCTTTGCGCTGCTCTGCTCTCTGTGTGTTCCCTGTTTCCTAGGCAAGAAGGTGAGGGGAATGCTTACCTGGCTTTTATTTGTTGCTCTTGTTGTAAGGAGGTGCTCCAAGAACACTTCAGAGCTTGTCAGGACAACTTTGACATGTTGGGATGAGAAAGTTACAAATGTTCTTGAACAGCAGTCTCTGCTCAAAACAGGTATAATAGAGGAATTGTGGCAGTGTTTCCTTCATGGTAAATATTTTTAAGTTAGGGCCAGTTCCACAAATGTCTTGAAACTTTCAAAACAAATGGAAAAAAGGAAATAGGCACACATATGCAGTCTGTGTGTGGTTATATGTGTGTATAATTGTTACTGTATTTTAGCTCAGAGTACCAGTGACTCAGTCACTCCCATAAAAAAATGAACATGCAGTTTGCATGCTTAAACTCCTTCTGCAGTGGGCCTGTACTGAGGTAGGAAGCCACTCCACCAGGTCTGACTTCTCAAGTGTGCAGAGTGTTTTTGTTGTAGCTTTAGCCTTGCTAGCAATAGGATTTTTGCAGTATAATCAACTTTTTATGTTGTTGGAGTTGGTGCTGACATGGAAGGAGCAGGTGAGCCAAAAAAAGCTACAATTACGCCAAAAACTAGGTGTAGTGGCTGTGATTTTTGTGGACCCAAGGGAAGTTGATACTTGGGTTACAGAGGAATGGGAAGGCACACTGGTGTAATTCCCCTTGAACACCTGCTGCAGTCTGGGTATATCTGCATGTTGAGACAGTGTGCTCATTGAAATCTAGGGCGTTCACAGTACCTGTTTAGATTAAAGGATTGCCCCTTTTGTTTCGGAGGGGTGAATCATGGAATCATAGACTGAGAGAATGGTTTGGTTCCTCTCGACCATGTTGCTCAGAGCCCCATCCAGCCTGGCTTCAAACCTGGCTTCCAGCTTTTGGGCATCCACAGTTTCTCTGAGCAATCTGCTCCAGTGGCTCAACATTCTCACAGTGAAGAATTTCTTCATTATATCTAAATCTAAATAATCTTTACAATCTAAATATTGCTCCATCCCAGAAAGTATTTAAGACCAGGCTGGATGGAGCTCTGAGCAACCTGGTCTAGTGGAAGGTGTCCCTGCACATGGCCAGGGGGTTGAAAGTAGGTGATGTTTAGAGGTCCCTTCCAATCCAAACCATCCCATGATTCTAAATCTATCCTCTGTCAGTTTAAAGCCATTCCCTCTTGTTCCATCACTACATGCCCTTGTAAAAAGTCCCTCTCCAGCTCTCTTATAGGCTCCCTTTAGGTACTGGAATGCTGCTGTAAGTTCTCCCTGGAGCCTTTTCTTCTTCAAGCTGAATAGCCCAAACTCTTCCAGCCTGTCTTCACAGCAGAGGTGCTTGAGCACTTGGATCATCTTTGTAGCCTCCTCTGATGTCAGTCACTCTTCCCTCTTCCACCAAAGCTGTAACCCCATCACAGGCAGCCACCAAATTTGTCAGGCAGTATTTGCGCTTAGTGAAGCTATGTTGGCTGTCACCAATCACCTCATGAAAGATCATGAGAGATCTCATAGTTTCCAGAAGAATCTGCTCCTTGATCTTGCCAGACACAGCGGTGAGACTGACCATGCTCTAGTTCTGCAGTTCTTCCTTATGTCCCTTTTTAAAAAGGGGCTGCCATAACTTCTCAAATATGGTGAAAAGTGTCTTAACCACTTCCTCTGCCAGTTTCCTCAGAACCCATGAATGTATCTCATCGAGTCACATGGACTTGTGTACCTTCATATTCCTTAGATGGTCTCAAACCTGACTTTTTTCCTACAGCAGGTGGTTCTTCATTCTCACAGTCCCTGCCTTTGCCTTCTGTGACTTGTGTGGTCTGGCTGGAGCGCTTGCCAGTGCAGACCAAGGCAGAAAAGGACATTGAGTACCTCAGCATTTTTCATGACCTGGGCAGCCATGTCTTTCTTTTCCTTCAAGAGAGGGCCATTCATCTGTCATTATTTTGAGTTCACTTGCAATGTATAAATTGTCCTGCTTCTCAGAACATTTTAGTCTTGGCTACTGCTACTATCTCTAAATTAAAAAAAAAAAATTAATAATCTATGGGAAACTTCTAAAATGCAAAACTAAGGGAAAACCTCTATCTTTTGTTTCCTAACAGTGTTTGACAGGTCTAATTGTGGTGGTTCATCCCCCTCCACCCTGAGATCACACTATGATCTGAGAAAAGAACAAACTTTACAACATCCTTCCTCCTTGATTCATCAGACCCTTGCTTACATAATTGCTATATTTACCTCTTAGTCCCAAGATACTGATATTTCTCAAGGTTCTTCCCATTCTCAGATGCTGAATTTTTCTTTTGTAATATTGGGAGCTGTCTGCATAAATATATTGCTTAAGATGCCACTGCAGCCTAAGCAGTTGAAATTCAGACACTCTTAATTAAGTGGATTTGTTTTTCATTAAGAAAAAAAAAAAAGAAGAAAAGGTTTAGCTTTTGGGCATTTAACACCTTTTATGAAACTGAACACACAAACATTACTTCTACACTTTTAATGTCACTTTATATAAGCCAAACCACATTTATTAATTTTCTTCTTGGTAGGCTATTATGTCTGAATTTTTTTCCACTTCACTTCCGTATCCACTGTGCTTTCTCCAAATCTTTTCCTCTGTAACTGTTGTAATCTTTTTTAACAGTAAAATTACTTAGCCTATTTTAACTCTTTTGTAAACTTTCTTGGAAAATTTCATTTGGCTTGAATCCATTTTAATCTGAAAGCTAAAGCAGGTTTTAAAGGAAGTTTTGCAGAATTTAAAGGAAATGTACCACATCTGCTACGAGCTAATATGATGTTTAAAAATACCAGTTCCAAAATTAGATAAGTGCAGTTTGCCTTCTTGTAATTACACATTTTGATTGAGTCTGATGTGGCATTAAATGCATTTTTAATGGTTTTTTTTTTCCTTTCTTACAGATAATTTTGCCCACAGAACAGCAGTCCGGCATGCACTAGCCAATGACAAAGACTGGCAGGAAAAATTCATCTCTGTGATTCGCCCCATGATAGAGAAGCAGCACAATGAGGTTGCTTATCTGGTGCCCTGGTGTCAACTTGGGAAGCCTCCAAAAGAAGGGGGTGAGCTTATCATTACTTTTGCTGATAAAAGTTACCAACACTAACAAAAAATGGCTTAAAGTTTAAACCAGGTATTGCATAGTTTTATGATCCTTTATGTAACAAATGCATGTACATTCACCCATGTGGAAAAGGTGACATAAGACAGACGAAGGACAGAGTTTTTAAGAAGGATTTTACACTAACATACATCAATAACTGACTAGAGTCCTGATCATTAAGGTTGTTAATGATAGGGATTGTGACTTGCTAAATGAACATGCAAAATGGCAACACCATAGTAGTGGTCAGAGCAGTCATCCCAGACTTCCTTTGTCTGTCCATCAGTGAGAGGGCATTTCCTGGATAATAGTTGTTCTCTTTCACAGAGATTTTTCTCTTACCAGTTTGCTTTGATGTTACTGCTTCTTTCACATAATAGTTTAAAAGATTCCCTACTTTTTTAAAGACACATGGAAGTCCAACATACTTTGTTCGTAACAATCATAGGTCAGGTGTAGAAGTGATGTCCCTATGTATTTTAGTTCTCTCTGTAGCAAATTTGATGTTAATAGTATTGACTGTTCCCCAATTTATGAACATTGGCAGACTTTGTTGCATGAAGTGACAGGGAACAGACCTTGCTTCAGCCCTCAGCACATGTATAGATACAGTAATCTTTGTTCTTTATTTCCTCAGGATTCGGAATTTTATGCTGCTGCTGTTGAATTTGAAAGCAGTCCAGTTTTCTCTAAAACCTGGAGAGGTGACTTTTCAAACACTGTTGTAGTTTGTCTCCAGCCCATTGCT
Organism: Ifrita kowaldi; assembly: GCA_013398055.1. Lineage (NCBI taxonomy): Eukaryota > Metazoa > Chordata > Aves > Passeriformes > Cinclosomatidae > Ifrita > Ifrita kowaldi. The sequence goes on along the minus strand of VZRS01006856.1, from coordinate 286,792 downwards.
GGAGAGTGACACCAGACACTGCCAAGTAGCAAGTGTCTGGCTTTCTATTGCTGTGTCAGCAATTGTCATCTGAAGTAACTACCTGAACAGAAAGAAGACAAGTAACTTCTAGCTGGAGTTTTTTAGCAAATTATGCTGTTTCTCTAAAAATACGGGAGGTTGCTTGGCACAGCAGAGGTGCTAAACTAGTCCTGCTGTGTTGGTCACATGCTGTCAGATCTTACTGTGACCAACTGCTAGGAATCAAAGGGGTTTGTAATGTCATAAACCACTTCAATGCCAGAAAACATCACCAGTCTTAGAAAAGACACCCAGCATTTCTCAAGCAGCCACCCAAATCCCTCAAGCAAGTATGAACACTTGTGATATCTGCAAAGTAGTCTGAATCTCCTGAAGCTTCCATGCAACATTGGCAATTGCTAAGTTGGGCTTTGTGTGAAGCCTTCTGTTCTTCAGGGCCCTGGTACTTACATTTACATTTGCACTAACTGCAGTTAGTGAACCTGTGCTCTGGTGAGCCTCTAGAAGCTGTGAGTTCTTGTGCATGTTGGGAGGAAGGGGCAGTTTCCTGCTGTCCCGAGATGGCAGGGAAACATCATACTGGTTTCACAGCATATACATTGTGGCCATGACACACTGTTCAAGATCTGGTATATTAATTTGTATTTCCTTCCTTGTGGTAGTGTTTGCCTTTTCTTCTAGGTGTATATGAATGGGTCACTTTCCAGATGAAGCCTGGTGGGCCAGCATTGTGGGGTGAAGCATTTCGAGCTGCAATCAATGCTCACATCAACACAGGATATACCAAGCTGATCGGTGTTTTCCATACAGAATATGGATTACTTAACACAGGTACTCACCAATTTCTGATACAGACTTTGGCATGGGAAGGGGCAGAGGCAGAGGGGCAAGCCCCCATCCTGGATCAGGATTGGCCAGCTTGCTGAAAATGTTGATGTGGATCACCAAAGTCCTGTTAAACAGTCCTTGAACCCAGCTTTGCGTATTGGGTTATAGGCTTAAGCCAGTTGCCACAATCTTAAAAAGACTCTCAGAGCTGATGTTAAACCATGCAATGGCTCAGTAAAACATCATCCCACCACTGGCATGCCTGGAGAATTGTTTCTGCTAACTGCAAGGCATGTAACAGATGAAGCCAGATTGCTAGGACTTAAGAGTACATGTTGTATTGCAGCATGATAGTGTTCAGCTGACTTCATTTGTGCTTTCTTAGTCCATGTGTTATGGTGGAACGAGAGCCCAGATCACCGGGCAGCAGGCAGACACAGTGCCCATGAAGATGCCAGAGTTGTAGCAGCTGGTAAGACATGATGGATCCAGAGAACTCACTTGTGTTACCTGCATGCACGCTGAGAAAAATATTACTTTTCACTGGAATACTGTCTTAATTAACATGCATTTCATTTTAGTGCGCGACAGTGTCAGGTTCTTGGAGTCCCAGCAAAATGTGCTTCTGATTCCTATGCAATGCTCACCGCTGAAGTAACCTCCTTCTAAAGGATGTAACTGACAGCAGAAGAGACAAGATGGAAGTGCTGTCAGCAAGTGACATGGATCCCCATACCCTCATGAGCTGAGCTGTTCTTCAGTTAACAAAAAATGGATGCAAAGTGTTGATCCACTAGCAATGTAAATCAGCACTCTTGACACCAGTTGTTAAACAGAAGTTTGTGGTGATGTTCCTACATCTCCAGGAGAAAGAACTTAAGCCATATCATGCCACAAATCATGCTTCACCAATCTTTTATTTTAATCCCTAAATTCTTCATACTTTTTTGCACAGCTAGATCATTTACCAAACCGAGTAAGTTAAGTGCTCTTGTCCAGCATTCCAGCCAGGGATGGTATAATTTTTGTAACATATTTTGATGCCTCTTATCATGTCTTAGTTATTCCATACAGTTTGAGAAGGACAGCTTTCACATATATCTTACCCAATTATGTTTTAATCAGACTTCTCATTGGGATGCTTTATATTAATTCTGAGCAATGTAAAACATCAGTGCTGCTGAAATTGCACTTAAGTGCAACAGTGGGGCTACTTAGGTAGTGTAACCTAATGAGCTCTGCCATGAACCTTTTTACTTGGAATTTGTTATGGTTGACTTCAGCCTTTTCCTTTTTTTGTTCATTAAACGCTGCCTCAAAACTTAGTTACCCGCACAAGCTTTGTCTTGGGTATTTTAATATTTGTTTAGGGTGCTAAAGCTGATTAGCTCTTCTTGTTCAATTGTGTCATCGGACTCAACTGATGTACATGTGCTGGGCAGTCTTTGAAGCACGCTTTGTTAGACTGTTAAAAGCTAAATAAATGAGCATAAAGCATTAAGCTCTTACTCTTTTTAAACTATGAAATTATAAATTCCATTCTCCTAGTATAGTACTCATTTTGCAGGTCTTGCGTTTTGGTCAACAACACATTGCTTTAGAACCAGTAAGCTACCAGTAAGCTGAGAAGTGGAACTTCTATTTTTTGTACAGTGGTATAGAGCACCCTCTACTGCAATTTATAGGTATTGACTATAAATTGCAGAGCACTTGGGAGGCTTTTCTACATGTTAATCATGGATGTGCAATGAGGAATCGAGTATTGAAGTATCTCTGTGCAGTTTACCTAACGACTGGATTAGGATCTCACAGAAAGCACTAAAACCAGCTCTAAAGCTAGGCCATTATGCTTGTGTCCAAGGTGGGTGGATGGGATGTGGCTGCTGTAGTTAAGGGAGTGTAACAGGTCCCAGCTGCTATACCCATGTCTTCATACACTGCTCCCTCCAAAGCCATGTTTTTCGCATTCTCAGGGTAGAACAAACACGTCTTCAGAGACCCTGTCTTAAAAAGCTGATTTGTAAAATGTAAGGTACGAAGAGCTGAGGAACCAGCCAATCATTCAGAACATTGCCTTACAACAGTTCTCTCAAAGGAAGACTTTTTTTTAATAACAAAAAATGAGCTGAAGAATGGAGAGAGAGAGTTACAAAGACTTTTTTTCATTTGAATGCAAGAATTGTTTTACTGGTTTTTTTTGTTTGGTTGTTTTTGTTTTTTTTTTAAATTAAAACTATTTTCCTTAACACCAGCATTGAGAGTAAAGAACATTCAAGATGTTAGAGGTGTGCTTTATCCTGAGATGCCAGCTGGACACTAGATTAAAACAGGAAACCCAGGAAATTAAGATAGCTGGACAATCATCAACCACATGAAGTTCAACAAGGGAATGTGCTGGATTCTGCACCTGGGGTAGGGCAACCCTGGGTGCGCAGACAGGCTGGGGATCAAGATATTAGAAAGCAGCATGAAAGGGCCCTGGAGGTCCTGGGCAGGGGCAAGCTGAACATGAGCCAGCAGTGCCCTGGCAGCCAGGAGGGCCAGCCCTGTCCTGGGGGGCACCAGGCACAGCATGGACAGCTGGGCAAGGGAGGGGATTGTCCTGCTCTGCTCTGCACTGGGGTGGCCTCACCTCGAGTGCTGGGGGCAGGTCTGGGTGCCACGGTATCAAATGAGATACAAAGTCATTAGAGAGGGTCAACAAAGATGGTGAAGGACTCTGAAGGGAAGCTATATGAGGAGCAGCTGAGGTCCCTTGGTTTGTTCAGCCTGGAGAAGACTGAGGGGAGACCTCATTGCAGTTCCTTGTGAGGGGAAGAAGAGGGACAGGCACGGATCTCTTCTCTGTGGCACGCAGTGACAGAACCCATGGGAATGGCCTGAAGCTCTGTCAGGGGAGGTTTAGGTTGGATATTACAAAACCTGGGCACTGGAACAGGCTCCCCAGGGACATGGTCACAGCACCAGCCTGACAGACTTCAAGAAGTGTTAGGACAATGCTCTCAGGCACGTGGTGTGACTCTTGGGGATGATGTTGTGCAGGGCCAGGAATTGGACCTGATGATCCTTTAGGGTCCCTTCCAACTCAGCATATTCTGTGAAATTTTAATTTGCTTCTTATCTCAAGATGAATTTTCCTGAAGAGTGTAACTTCAGGAATTGGTTGGATACTGGAACTTGGTTGATAGTGATATTATAGGCGGTAGCAGACAACATTTTAGTATCAGTTTTTCCTTGAGCAATCGCATAATTATTCTGCTTTCATTTGTAAACTGCTGTTCAAAATCAACTGAGTGTATAGGGTGTTTTCATCAAGGAGGAGCAATCAGCAACTCGCATCTCTGTAATAAAAATTCAGAGGCAGGTACTTGAGTTGGGATTTAAACATCCAGAGAAATTTGTTGCTTTGCAGTGGGATTTGACAGTTAACCAATCACTTGCTAGAGACCTTTTTATTTACTAACTTTAGAAGTTTAACCTAGCACTTACCTTTTTATCTTGCACCTCCTCATTTACCTGAAAATAGTATATCTACTCCGTACTAATCTTTAGAGCTACTGAAATCTCATGCATCAAAGTTCCCAACAAAATAAAACCAGTCAAAACAAAAGTTTCTAGCAGCGCCCCTCAAAATAAAAAATGCAAAAACTACACCTGTGAAGACCCATAGTGCTACAACAGCTTTATTTTTTACTTAATACAAGGCAATTAGAGTGCCTTTTAATACTTCACATAACAGATATTAGCAAATACAAATATATATACTTTTTTTTTTGCTTTTAATGAAAATGTCCATTTAAGGATTTAACTTAGAAATTTCAGTTGTGAAATCTTTCTAGATTTTTGCAAAGTTAACAGATATTCCAGTGCAAAAATAGATCCCATTACAGATAGCATAAAGTGCTTGGAACAAAGGACCAACTATAATTCAGGAGGGAAAGATAAGCACAAAGTGGTTGTTTAACCATGGGGAAAATGTAACTCCTTACTGAAATATAAATGTACTACAAAGAGGGATGCAACATGTCAATAGTACTGAAGTTTAAAATAAGTTAACACCTCAGTGCAGTTTCATTATCAAGAGTGGTTCATATAATGTGTGGCTCTAGAGTGATTTTTCCCCAACACATACTTGAATGAGTAAAAATTAGTGGCTGTCTGAACAAATTCCATGACAAATCTTCATGCCAGTGTTGCATTACGCTGTCTGTTCAGTACAAACAATGCAGATCAGAGCTGTGAAGTAGTTTGGTTAATAACCACATTTACTGCAACATTTTGTCACAGATCGCAGACCCTGTAAGCATGACAGTCATGGGGCAATAGAAATCAAGAATCTTTTTGGTGGGCTGAGGAAAGCGTATTACCATGTAACTGTTGTTTCCTGCTACGTGAGTAATTTAACAAGAGCAAACCACAGCCCTTTCAGGACCAAACCTGAATCCTCCTAGAACTCGTTCTAGCTCTACATGCACTAGTTTGGTGCAGTGCAAAAGTTTAGCCCTTCATTTCAGTTATTTAATGCTGATTTGTAATAGTGACTTTTAGCAATGGGAAGTCTCCAGTACACGCTACTTGTTTCAATGATACCGCAACGTACTTGCAGCCTATTCTGGAGTAGTCGTGGCTGTAGGTCTGCTGTTTCTGCACCTGGAACTCTGGTGTACTCATCACCCTGTAACTCATCCCCATAGAGTGACGATGCCATAAAGGTAATAACAAAGCATCTTTTAAGTGAGGTATACCAATCCCCTTTACACTCCTTTTCTCAATCCCCTAAGCAATGAATTATACAGATAAAAAAAAAAAGTATGCAAAAGGCACTTCAGCAGAGCCTGTAGTAAGCTCTTACTTTACCTCAAGGCAGGACACAGAGGGACAATGAACTTGTTTTAACTGTGTTTTAAAAACGTTGAGTTGGTCAGTGTTACCAAGTATACTTGGAAATACATCATCAATCTTCTTCAGGCTCATGCCATCCTTTTCAGTGTTTGCTGGGCTGCTAGAGTCATTCACAGAAGAAAATAGTCCATGACTGATTCATGGAATAGCATCAAAACTAGTGCAGAACCTGTTTGAGTATTTATTTAAGGCAGAGGCATGACATACAGGAACAGCTCAGGAACTGCACTTGTGTTTAAACCACATTACTGAACCAACTTCCAAATGCAAAAGCAACACAGAGGGGCCCTAAAAGCATACTGTCCCATGACCGTTGTACAATGTGAACAAGAATGGGTTGTTCATACTACATAATTTCCCCTCTAGTATTAGTCTGGCTTCATAAGACTTGAGAAATTGACTGATGAACTGCAGCACTATTATTTTGAACTCTCTTTTTTTTAGGGGCATTTTTACTGAAACAGTTGTTTGTCACATGTATAATAAGGGTGTTATTCTCCAGTTAGGGATCACCTAATGACTGAAAGTACACTGCACAACAGAAGCAGAAACTTACACATTAACATTATACCAGTTTCCAGACAGGAAAATTTTAGGTGAACAACTTGGAGTTGTTTGCAGATAGCAGCTGATTGCTAGAATCTGGAACATGGTCAGATCATGAATGCAGCTATCCACCACATGGATAGAAAGAGAGCATAGCATTACAGGCATAATATAAAGAAATACTGTGGCTACAAAGATCAACTGAAAGCATTTTCAATCCCTAATTATGCTACCTACCTATTTAAAGTCATAAATAATACTGTTTTTAAAAAAAAAAATCTACATCTCGTTTCTAGTTTTATCTGGCAAAGCCAGAAACAGCAACATGCTTGTGCTAAGAAATAATTCCAGATGATGGGTACCTTTCTGGTGCAAAGCAGGGGTTAAAGAGCAGATACTACAAATCTGAGTGACAGCTCATGATTTAGAATTTGCTCTTGGCATTAGCAGCTTGTACAACTACTGAGTTTGCTGCTGTGGTCCAAACCCTAGGTCTGCTTCTCACCCACTTCTTCCTACTAGACATTCATGCAGCTGTGACAGTACCTCAAAGGAGCAGGAAAGTACTTAACTGCACAAACACCTAGTCAGAATATGCTGTTGATTGTGATGCTGGTGGGACAATCATGCATTTGGAGGGTTCACAGTTCTGTGTATCACCACTTGCTGATGTATGGTTATGATGGCCTGTCTCTTGCCATCCCACCTGCATAGTACTGCTTTGTGGCCTCAGATTTGTCACCACCGACCTACACCAGTCTAGAGAAAACCAGCTGGTCAGATAAGTTTTCACAACCTAGGGCTACAACACTGGTGGTGACTTTTCTTGCCACTGACTGTTTTGGTGCATTCATTGCCAGCAATGGATATAGCACCAGCACATTCCCACTCTTGACATGAATGTTCTAAAAGACTAAAACATGCATGTCTAAAATATCTGTAAATAACCACTGGCCATGATTCCTCAATGAATTATTTTAGCAACCCTAATACAAACATACTGTACAGAACAAGATACAGTATGGTTGAAAGCCCACAGCATCTCGTGGGTGCTTTACCACAGCTTCAGAGTTATACTGTAATGAGCTAAGTTCAAGTCTTTCACTTGAGAACAGTACAAGATGACTCCATGAGGCACTGCCCCTGTAAAGGAATTGTTTTCATTGCATTGAATTGCATTGCATTGAATGGTTACCAGTAGAGTGTCCAGTTGCTTTTCCTCTAGCTTCTTCGGGAGTAACCTATCCCATGGAAAAGGAAGTTTGCATTCTGCTCATCATTTCTTTGAAGAAATTGGCTCACACACAACTTTCTTTTACCTTCTCATCTTGCAGGAAGGAGTTAAGGATTGCAATGTCTACCACAGTCTGGTTTTTGTGCAATGACAGGTCCTTAGTATGGTCGTCGTCACTTTGGTCCTTAGCAAAATTTACAAAAACCTGCAAGAAAAAAAGCCATGTCACATACCACCACAGTATTTCATTAATTCATGGCATTTTAAGCACTGGGCATCCTGAAATAGTCCTGGGATTCAGTACTCTCCTTTGTTTAAATGCCCTTATAAGACAGATCAATTAAATGGGTGGATTTACTCCTACCTCTGCAAAAGAAGCTTTTAGCATCCAGGCTACTACAAACTTACTTGGTCAAGTGTGGTCTGAGAAACGGAGTAGTCTTCTATGTGGAGTCTCTTTTTGTTCTGGGAGAGAATACTGAATATTTTGGCCAGGGAGGATGGTGAAGAGGGAAGTTGGTACTGCAGCATATTCCGATGTTTTTCCTTCAGGACGCTTCCAGGGAAGGCATGCCCAAAGAACTCCTCAACAGGCTTCAGGTCTGGGTTTGCCCCTGCAATTCTCACCACTATGGTGTAACCGTCTCCAAACCTGCAAACAAAAATGTCAGCACAAGAGCTAAGTGCTTCTGAAATACAAGTGAGGCTAAAAATCTAGCAGCATTTCCCATAGTCAGAATAGCAACGGAAATGCTGCATGAGGAACTAAGCCTAACTGCATCTCCCTAAAAATGCAAGCAACTCTGAGGTGTAAGCGAAAAGAAAACACCTACCTGTTCTTTAGATGCTGGACACTGCCCAGGCACCTAAATCGCCCATTGACCATTATCGCCATTCGAGTGCACAGGGCTTCACATTCTTCCATGCTGTAGGTAGAAATAACTTCATTAGTAGTGCAGACAGCATTGAAGGGCAGAGGAGAAAGGCTGAGCTTAGCATCCAGTCCTAGCAGATGTCAAAGCCGGCGTATGACACAAGTGGCTGCTACTTACCTGTGAGATGTGAGCACCACTGATCTCCCCTCCTTGATTACACTCAGAGCGCAGTTCCACAAGAAACGACGTGCTTTGGGATCCATCCCTGTTGTTGGCTCATCCTGCAATATGTACACAAAGAACCGATTACACTGCTACATTCTACTGACAAATACCTCATCTTTGAAATGACCTGTCCATTCTGATTATGGAAGCATTGAAAAGAAGCAAGTTTGACTCATTTTCTAAAATGAGAAAATAATTTATGCTCCAGATTTTAAATTAGTTTTCATTTGAACTTGTTTTTCTGTTCTGCAAGAAAAACATGGATGAGCAAAGGTTGCAGACTCACCAGGAACACCACAGGTGGCCCTCCAATGAGGGCAATGGCTGTGGAAAGCTTGCGTCTGTTCCCTCCGCTGTAATTCCCAGCATATTTTTCTCCGTATTTCACAAGGCCCAGTTTCCGAATTGCCCACTCGCCAACCTATGACAGACAGCACACCACCACCTTGAATCAAGCATAGCAACATCTGCACAGAGAGATTTTTCTTAAAAGCTTTGGCTTCAAAAGCAGCTTTCAGAAGGGCCATTCATCTGAGGATCTACAGTGGCATGGATATGGGTTGTGAAACACCCCGTGCACCTCTGGATCAGGATATACGTAACCCTGTCCCCTGAGAAGGGAGGCCTGAAAAACCAAATGGCTGCAGCTTATCAGCCAGTGGGCATGAGTTCAACACCAGCTGAGCCACGTTACCCAACAGTCTAGTGCTCTTAGCAGCGCCAGCTTCTGCAAGCTTTCCTATTCCTGCAGGCTTACAGCAGGGACATGGACACTACTGACACACAGCAATCACACTGTGGTGCATCTTAGCCCTTTGGATAGACGGAATCTGGTTTTGTTATTCAGTAGTATCCCTAATGGTGCCAAAAGGCAGGCATTGTTGCCCTGCAGACTAAAATGTGTTATGGGAGATTCAGCTACTACTCAAATCACACCCAGAAACAGGTCCCCTTTTTATATGGAGCTGGTGAGAACATCATGTGGAAGAACTCAGCAGCAACCTTAGGAGGAGCTTGCAGGTTTCACCCACCATGTCTACCCTCACAGGAGGATACAAGCTCCTTGGACATACCTTAGATGATATCATCTACCTACAGCACCCAGGTGTCATTCAGTAAAAACTGTTAATTCCAGGAAACAGAACTGAAAAGGGTGCTGCATGGTACTGGCAGCTGTCATCAACTGCCTAAAGACTATCATTGTAAACTCATGTTAACACCTGACACCAGGTGAGGTTCTGCATGACCTGCAGCCCTCAAATTCTTAAAGGAAGAAAGTTGTTTAGTGGAGAAGAGCATTTACTATGAGAACATAGGACCTAAATTATCTGCCCTTCCATTTAGTACACTTTTCCAGGCAACACTGAAAAAACATGGCAACTCTTGGGTTGCCCTGAAGGAAAGGAGGGCAGATTTCACCATACAGTATCTTCAACAGCTTCATATCATGGCATTACATGGGTTGCAGGGAGGGTGCATGCAAGCAAGGACTTTCGAGTTGGTCACTGGGGTGGGTCCTATGGTATTTCATTTACCTTGCAGACTTCTTTCTCTGGAACACCTCTCAGGAGCGCAAAGAACTCCAGGTGCTCTCGCCCTGTCAGCAGTTCGTTAATAGCATCAAACTGTGGGCAGTAACCCATGTTCTGATGGACTTCTTGGATGTTGGACAAGATACTGTAAAAGAAAAAACCCTTTGTTAGGATTTAATGAGCACATGCTGCTATTTTAGATGTTAAAACAGTGTGAAACAGTGTTTCTGGTATCACTGATCTAACAAAAATACAGGATCCTAAGTCCATCTTGATCAAGTTACTTTTTATCTCTCTCCCTTTTCCCCTTCTTTTTTTTAAAAAAGGACATTTAAATGTGGAAGAACTGTTACTCAGAAATGACTACCAGACTAAATCAGCTTTCCTAAGCCACTGAAGTACTTTACCAGACTTGAACAAGGGCTGAAACAGATGCCAGGAGTTGTAAACAGGAAAAGTGGAAGAGAGTTTTGATGTGGGAAAAAAGCTGCTAAAACTGGAGGAGAAAACAGAGAAAAGATGCATTGTCTTTCACCTGTTTCCTTTGAGGAAAGCTTCTCCTCCCGTCACATCTGTATCTCCAGTTAGCATCTTAAAAGTGGATGACTTGCCAGCACCATTAACTCCCAGGAGTCCAAAGCACTGGGGATATAAATGAGCACAGTGTATTTGAGAACAGGATCCAACTGCATCATTTTCAGCACTGACAAGATGGGAAGCAGCAAACTTGACCGTCGGGACATCTAGAGGGACTCAAGTCCATTTTCAGAAAAGAAAAACTTCTGGGCTTTTATTTTAAGTATAAACCTTTAGGCTGGGAAGATGAAGGAATTGTGGTGTCGCCTTGATACACTGTCACCACAGTTTATCCGTGCCAAACCTTGCATACTGGAGTTTGGCCTCTAGTCCCAGACACTGAGAGTTAAATATCTTCTTCAGAGGCAGAGACACACAGAATCAGAAACTGCTTCATCTTCTAATTTCCTTTGGTGTAATTTGAACATTCATCTGGTTTTGAACTTACTCTGCCCTGTGCTGTCTTGTGGCTCTTACATAGTGCAGTAATACCAAACAATGCATTAGACAAATAAGCTTACCTCTCCTGGGGGGATTCCAACACAGATCCTATCAACTGCTGGTTTTCTCTTCATTCTGTAAATCTGAAACCGTAAGAAAAAAGAACAAGAAGGACAATGTCAAAGAATTCTAATTAGAGCCATACATATTCAATGCTCCCAACTCAATCCGGTTTTGACCCCACTAAATTCCTCTGATAAGGCACAGTGAACTGCATAGTTTTGTGTCAAAAAGTATGAATGCAGGTCTGTCACCTTGGTTAGCTCCTTGATTTCCAAAATGTCACTCTGTCCTCCTCCACTAATTATCCTCTGCCTCTCTCTGGTTACATCCTCATCTTCATCATTCACAGGAGGCAGCTTGGCATAGACAGGCCTGAAGAAAGCAACATGATAAAAGCCTTAGCAGAAGACGACAGGGCCTTCACAGGTAATATTCTCCCCATTTCATAGGTGACACCAATGAAAACTTCACCTGCCTGTAGCAGTGCAGAGAGGACAACCTACCTGGGTTTAATGAAGAACCTGTACTGGATGAGCACTGTGATGAGAAAAAAGACAACGCCCTCTACTGCCATGGCAAAGAGATTCCTTCCCACCAGGTCCCATGACAGAGGGGACACAAAACGATCCTCTCCTGCCAAAATGAGATTAAAAGCACAATCACTTTTCCAGAGCAAGGGCAGGGGGCTTGCATTTCTTCCAACAAAGCTCACCTAGTTGGGCACTGGGACAACTGGTGACCAGCCAGTTGCAGGAGGGAAGGGTTAGACCACACAAGGGGCCAGCCGTAGCTGCACGCACATTTCTTACTGTAGCAAAGCTGGGACTCAGGCCCAGAGACATCAGTCTGCCAAAGAGCTAGCCCACCTTTCCAAAAGGTTAGTGAAGCACAGAAAGACTATGACTCAGACCTGGCATCTGCATGCCAGAAAAAAAAATATCCAGCTTTCCAGAACCTCAGCCACTCCTTACACTAGGCCTAATGATCGCCACACAATTGCCTTTATGCATATTTACTTAATGCTCTCAACTCAAAACTCTTTGGATCTATCTACCAGTTTCTCTTAACTTGAAGTGGAAGGCTATGAAGACTTGCCATGTTTGATCAGATCTGTGCTGCAAATTGTGCACTTTCAGTTTGTGAAAAGTTAGAGGAGCTCATCTGGAGCAGACTAGAGATTTCTCTGTTCCTTTCAGGCCATTGTCTCTCTGATACACAATTTCACTTACCAAATCTCTCCAGAGCATCAGCCATAGCCTGGTTTTTCACCATGTCAATGAGTCCCCGCCCCAGGCAGAAGTGGGGGAAGATGAGGAAGACAGACTTCAGGATGTCATTGATGTCCTTCAGCTTCTGTTAAGAAAAAATCAAGTACCAGTGAGCCAGCTGAGCAGAAAGCACCCACCACCTCCCAACAGTGATCCATGTTATCACTGACCCCACCATCCCTTCCCCAACACTGCAACCCCACAAAAATTCAAGGATTAGAAATGTTCTCCCAAAAGCCACAGCCCTGGCTCCTCTGGACAGCCAGTGTTGTTGTGCTGCTCACGATGCTATTAACACAAGCAAACTGCAACAAAAGGTTTTTCCAAACGCTCACAGTCTAAAAGGCAGTGTCTGCAAACAATGATATGTAAAAAGGCTACAGGCTGAGGATGCAGGGAAGTTGAGCTTGCTCAGTCTGATTATGTCAGTGGCTGTAGGGAGCTCCTCCCTATCCCATATTGGAAGCTTTAATACTTTTCCTTTGTTGTCTTAGCCCATGGACTGAACTGATAGCAGCCTGAGTTCCTGTTCTGCCAGGTACTCATCTTTGAGCACATACTGCTTTTTACTGAGCTAGAACTGGCTTTGGAACAAAATGAACCATCAGCAAGGACTGTGTCCTTATGCCCACAGGAAGAGGTACAATCAACAAGTAACTCCCATGGTGTCTCCTGAGCCTCCTCCCACAAGGAACACTTCACACCAGTATGGGTCCAACAGTGCTTGCTAAGACATCTTGTGTTGCATACAAGCATGAGAGGAACTTGCACCTTTCCCAGGAGGCATCTGGTGTTGAAAAACTGAAGTGTGTAAGCTCCCCAACATAGCTAGAGAAATTCCATTTGAACATGAGAAAATTCTTTTTTTTTGGGTTTTTTTTTGTTGTTGTTGTTTTTTTGGGGTTTTTTTGACCCTAAGAATGACTGAGAAGTGGAAAAGGTTGTGGAGTCTCTGGAAATATTAAAATCTGATGGCCCTGAGGAACCTGCTTGTAGCAGTTTGACATTGGTCCCCCATTACCAAAAACCAGGCCCAGGCCATGCAAACCCACTACACTGCTGTAGCTGATCCTGCTCAGAGGTTGGACTAGGCAATCTCAGGAGGTCCTTCCCCACCTTAACTACTCTGTAAGCCTTTCTAAAGGGGGCTTTAACCCATATCCACCAAAACCTGTGTTTAAACTGCTGCTGAAGCTAATGGATACAGGCCAGGGCCTAGCTTTTCTGGAGAACTGGCTGCTAAAGGCAACATGGAACCAACATGGAACTACACTGTAGCAGCACAAGACAGTGAGGAGCCTCTGGGAAAACATACATTGTTGGTGAAGAGCTCCAGGACAAAGGTGGCCACACTCCCATTGATGCCAATGAAAAGATTCACACTGGTCAGCACAACATATGCTGTGCTGGGGATTTTGAACACGAAGGAGGCTGGATACATGAGCGGGGTGATGGACCACCTGGCAAAAAAAAAGGTGGCAACATCAGGTGAGAACCTTCCAAGTCTAAGAGCCTTCCCCATCATCCTCTGATGAGAAATCCCTTACCCATAGAGAAACAGAAGGAGAGCCAGCACAGGCAAGTTGGAGGAGGATACATAGGACTTCTGTTGGAAGCAGATGAAGATGATGACAACTAGTGTAGCTGGAACAATGTAGTTGCACTGGAAGGTGAAAAACATGACCTTAGATTTCTTTCCAGATGACATAAAAAAAGAAAGATGTTTTTCTGCTCTAATCCAATAGTTTTCAAAACTCTTCGGTGTTCCCAAAGCTGTTTTCAATGGGAGACTCTTAAAAGTGCCATATGTGTGAACCATAATACAGTACACATGAATTTACATTTCTTGGTCCCTCTGGAAGTAGTCAGTAGACTCTCAGAGGTTCTGGACACCACAGGTTGAAAAAGCCTGCTTTGGACAGAGCAGAACAAGGGGCTACACAAACACTTTTGGGAAAGTATTTTAGAGTGACATAATAAATGCTCATGATTGAGCTTATCGTTGTCCTCCCATCCTCCGCTGTATTCCTTGACCCACTGAGATGAACCACTGCCCCGTGAGAGTAAACACAAAAGTCATGGGCACAGTTGTTATTCACTGAAATAATGTAGTGCCCACTGGCCCAAACTGCACTTTGCAATTCAAGACACCCTAGAATGGAGGATAGTTTAGCCCAGCCTAAGTCCTTACCATATCCCACACAAAGTTGGCCAGCCAGTAGATCACAGGCTTCACACCACTGATGAACTGCAAGTGTTTAGCCTTGCTGACACGTTCCTGAATAAGGAAAACCACAAAGCTGGCAGGAACAAAGGACATGGCAAAGATCACACAGATGGAGACGAGGACATCCACAGAGGTGGTCATCCTGGACAAAAAAAGGGAAGAAAGCAAATTGTTTGTATGCTGGTGCTGGCTCCTTTGAGATGAAATGAGGCAGCTCATGAGGGTAGGGGCAGAAACTAGTTCTTCTTCTGTTGTTCTTATTTTTTCCTTATACTCAGAATCCTGAGTAAAGGATTAGCACGAAAGACTCTCTTAACTGCACCGTTCTTCTCCAGCCACATAAGTAAAGGAAAAATACACAGTCTGTTTGGCATCTCAAGGACAGCATCACAACCTGGTGACTGGCTAATAACTTCAGCATAATAGCCTGCTTTCTGCTTTCCTTATTACCACCACTTTGTTTCCCACATTTCCTGGGGTTGTTGGGGGTTTGTCTTTTTCTGGTGTTGTTTCAAAGTTTCAAAGAGGTTTCCGCCCATCATCTGCCACTGTTTTATGGATTGAAGGTTGTATATGCACACAGATTATGAGTCCTGACTCTGATTGTAGTGGGAGTGGACTAGTCAATGCCTCAGTGAAGTAAACCCTGTGCATTACTGTGTCCCCCAGCTTGAGACAGTGGACAAAACTGAACAGCACCTATTAGTGGCTCCTAGTCAAATGGTGGGGAGAAAAGAATGACCATATTCATGGTGAGACACCTTTCTGACAGTGGCTGAGAAGACTTCCCTGAAGTGGCAGAAGGTCTGATTCCTACAAAGATCTGGTTCTTAGAAACTGCAGCTTTCTCAAAGACAGAGAAAGTTTGTAGGGAAGTGTTGCTCAACAGCAAGTTCTCAGCAGCACAGGTTGCCACCTGCCCAGACTAGAGAAAATAAGGCCTGCATGTTAGAGTCTAAATGGCAGAGGCCACTGACTGTCCACCAGTAAGGCCAAAACCTCCCATGTTACCTGTTTCCTGTCATCAGCAATGAGCCCAAACCTCTCCATATTCATGTCACAACTTACAGGGCTACTTCAGAGAGCTGCTGCTTGGTGAGGTTGAGTGGGTGATTGAAGGCAGTGATCCCATAAGCACTGGGGTCTTCATCCTGCTGGAGGTTGGCCCGAAGGATGGCATTGTTGATCACATTCACGAAGGATGCAATGGCATGCCAGCCCTTATTGTTAAACCACACCTACAAGACACCATCAGCATCAGAAAGGCACAGGTACATCAGCTACCCAAAAGCTTCTTAAGCCCTGCAGAACATCCCTTCCTCTATTGAGGGCACATAATTCCTGTCCACATCCTTCCAGCTAGCTTGCTGAGGGGCAGAACACACAGTTTAATCAATAAGCACAAGAGGCTGCTGGAAGCTATCACTGATCCAGCACTGAACTGCTATTGGCACTCAGGTGTAGACTCCACGGGAAAAACAGATTTTGAGGAAACTCACAGAAAACTACAAATCACTAGCAAATACAGAGAATTCTGGTCTACAGAGTTTTCCAAGACAAACTGCTGTGACTCCAGGTCACAAGAACTTCAAATAGTGGGCACAGAAGTGAGGATTGGTTGATTTACCTTCACGTTGTTCTTTGTATCCAGGCCCTTCATGAAACTTGATAAGCTGTTGAGAAATCGATCTCCAGAACTCCCCTGCAAACAGCAAAGAGACAGTTACTTCCCCTCTAAGAATACCTTAATTCATGCCCTGGGGTCTAGCAGAGGCTACACAGTATTTTTCACAGCTCTGACACATTTCTTTCAATTCAACAGCCTCTACCCACCAAAGTGGAGGTGGTAAGAAAGCGGAATAACTGCAGCTTCCCTCCATCCTTTCCTTTCTCTAGTCTCACCAGTAAGAGAGGTCAGTCTTACACCTACTTTTTTCCCAGCAAAATATATTAACCAAAGTTGCAAGCAACCTTCAGAGACATTGCAGCCCACAGGCTGGCAGTCTCAGAGGAAAACAGTGGCAAAAATTCCCTTCTGAGCCAAGGCAGACTCAGCACAGGAAGGTTCAGCTGAGGTTTTGAAGATGGCAGTGACCACTTGTTAATTCCCCAAGACAACCCACCCTGTCCTGGAACAAAACATTCAGATGTCTGCAGTCCCCACCAGCCTGCAACTGGTGTTGGGCAGAACCCACATCAGCAACGTGGGCTGGGTAACCTTCAGCTGAGCATGTCTTCAAACCTTCTGCTACTCCCAGACAACAGCCTGGGAGATCCCAGCTCAGAGGTAGTGGGGAGAAGTCTGGACACAGTTAACATATACATGCTCCTCATTTTATGGCTTCCAAGTCATCTTCCAAGTAACAAGAGTCAATATTAGTGCATCCTGGGCTTATGGGGGACAACTGCTCACCTGTGCCAGCTCCAAGATTTTCTTCACCTGTTTAATGGCATCAGTGACTTCATGGCTTGGAGGAAGCACGAGGGAACTGCTGGCTCCCAAGGAAAAGCCACCATACCTGAAAGTTCAGATAGAAAGCGATGCTAAGATGTGACTATTCACTGATCTCCAGAAAATGCCACTCCTCATCCCTGTCCATGTATCTCCTCTTCCTGCATACCCCCAAGGCTACTGTCTCCGCTCTTACATAAAGGGATGACTTTTATTTTCCTACATGGTTGCTTAGCCATGAAGTCTTCTACTCTTTGTTTCTGGAGTTAAATACCCGTATCACGATTCCTCAGCATGCTGTCCATTTAATAAAGGCAGCTATTCTCTGCTGCAGACAAAGCAGGATATCTCCCTGCTGCCCTTGCTTGGAAGAACAGCACCTCCCAGGATAGAATACCAGCAAGACTGCTCTCTGCATAAAGCAGATATGCTGTCCAATGCTCTGGGACATCAGAGCATCCCAGTTTATCCTTAAACATCTTCCTCCAACACCAGGCAGTTAAGAGCCATATAACACAAACTGCAAAGCAGGGTGGATGCGTCCTACTTAATACTGTGCTCAAGGTTTAGTGGACACATACAAGCTAAAGAAAAGGCAGTAACTCACCTGAACTCATTCACCCAGACTTTATTCTTCAAGCTGTGGAGAGAAAAAAGAGTTGATGTGTAATACATGGAACTAGAGGAGAGACAGACCTAACAAAGCTGCAGGCGCATGGCCAGGGAAAAGAGTGCAATAGCCTCTCACATCTGATATTGGTCCCACCATTCCTCTTCAGTGTAATCCCCAGGGCTGGTGCCCAGACTTTCCCTACAATCTACCCGTGAGGGTCAGGACACAGCATCACTAATAAAGCAGAAGCATCACTTGAGCTGAGGATCAGGGCTATCTGAGGACCTGAGTGAATCTGGCACACTACTGAAGAGTTTGGGCTGCTGAGGCTTATTCCTCTGATCTGTGCATCCCCCATAGAGCAAGCAGCATTTGGTGGGGAGAGAAGAGAGAGTGTTCAACACCTACCTTTTCCCAATGATCTGTGCGTAGGTCTTCACTAGGTAGTCTGATATATTGCGGCCTGTCAGATTCTGGAGGATGTCAGCTGTGTCTTGCTCACGCTGGTGTCACCAGTGAAAACACAGATAAATGCTCATCAGAAAACACAGATCCTGAGTGAAATAAATCTTGTGCCATGCTGCATGCAAGAATCACACCTAGCCACTCTGCTCCTCATGAGCATTCCTCACTGCAGTCCCACTGAGCTCCCTCCTACCTGTGGGGGTGGCAGCCCGCCTGCACCAGGGGGGCACACAGGCAGCATCTTCTTGATCTTCTCACTGCT
The DNA here is from genome assembly GCA_013398055.1 of Ifrita kowaldi. Taxonomy (NCBI): domain Eukaryota; kingdom Metazoa; phylum Chordata; class Aves; order Passeriformes; family Cinclosomatidae; genus Ifrita; species Ifrita kowaldi. The sequence goes on along the minus strand of VZRS01006856.1, from coordinate 268,262 downwards.
GCACTCGCAAGATGGGGAAGGGTTCTCCATGCTCCAGTTGCCTTTCAAGAAGATGTCCAGGACTGACTCTGGGACTGAAGCAGTGGTCCATTCCTTCTGCCCCACAGTACAAGGAGTGTCTCTGTGTTTGGAAAGAGGCAAGACAAAAGCAGTCTTTAAGACAAATATGATGGTCTTTGCTTACAAGACATTTAAAGGTCAAACTCCACAGTCCCCAAAAGAGGAAGTGTGTCGCTCAAAGGAGCTTGACCTCACCGAAACAAACAGCTCAGAGCAACAGATCAAACTCTGCAGCTTTTAACAGACCCCACTGCCAAAGAAACTGAGGCTGGCCAACACTGAGTAGTGCCAAACACTCCCCTCTTTGCATTATAGTTAAATGCTTTGTTACAGCCAGTCCCAGCAGGCACAGTGTCCAGAGTTCAGGGAGCATCTGGAGAATGCTCTTAGTCACATGGTTTAGTTTGAAGTAGTCCTGCGAGGAGAAGATAGCTGGACTCTGTGATTCTCATGGATCTCTTCCAACTTGAGATATCCTATGATTCTAAGATCACAGCAGACAGTCTTCTTGGATAACTCCTTGGATAATATTTCTGCCTTTGGGGCACCAAAACACTGCTCTTCCCCAAGGCAGCAGTGGGCAGCTTTTTCCCCATGGCCCATTGGTAGAATAACTCAGCTTTCATGCCTGTTATGAAAGATGCAGATTACTTTCCACCACTGGCCAGTATATCAGACACCTTGCCTCCCTCCCCATCATCCTGTGAACATGAGCTGCAGTTCTTCTGGACACACCATCTTGGACTCTTGGAGTGTATACCTCTTCTGCACTCACAGACTAGATCTTCAGTGACTTGCCCAAGGCCATGCACCAAGCCAGGCGGCAGAGCTAGGAAACAACACAAATGCTGTCTGGCTCTCCACTCCTGCTGGTGTTTGTGGGGGGCTAACTTAGGTATCTAATGCAGCTGGAAACAAAGAATTATGGAGTGGGAATACCTACAGTTAACAACATACAGCAACATAAATATGTCCTTTACCATGCTCAGGACCGAACAATAATTTGAGTCATTTGCTCTCTCCTTTCCATCCCCGTCAGCAGGGATGTGCACTCAAACCTCACGCCCTCACCAGACTGAGGACTGGCAACTTTTAAAAAGGTTCTGAGCAGAAAAACTGAATGTAATTACATCTCTTTTAGCTTAAATCCTTCTCTGGCCGTGCATTACTATAATTTCCTAAAGCCAGCTAGAACTATCAGGAATCCACTTCCTGTTCCCAGACCAGAGTTCTACTTACGGGATGGAATGTCCCTGCATACAGCGTGTCCCAAACCCAGGCTTATCAAGAAGGGCGTCCAACAGCTTGTGAGTGCCTGCATCTTCTGGAGCATCGTTGCTATGGGAACAGCAGAAAAACACAGCCAGTCAGTGTGATAACAAGCACACAGCAAAAGCAGCAACAGAGTAAGGCCGAGCCCACAGTGAAAGGGTACGGGGGGGATTTTCCCTTCAAGAATGCTTGGCCTAAGAGCACACACACATTCCCAATCTTTGTACACAGTATTAGGAGAGTCATAGCACTATTCAGAAATGGGCATGGCCTTCCTTGTACTTAGAGCTGGCATTTAAAGGTGAAAGAAGAAAACACCAGGATTCTCTTTTAAAATGTGCTTCTGAGATAAGCACAAAACCCAAACCAACCTGTTAGGGAACTCAGTAACTCAAGTTTGTAAGGAAGAGAAATTATAGGCCACACAAAACATACCTAACAAAAGTGTACTGCTCATCATACATCCAGGGTTGTAATTCCAGGCTGGGATACTTCCCAAAAGGAGGAACAATCAGGCTGAACATGAGAGCAATACACACAAAGACAGCTGGCAGCACAATCTGAAATTGCAAGGAGAGAGCAAGTCCTTTTTAAAGCAAATGTTTCCAGACGCATCAGTAGTTATATATGAATCACTTATTGGATCAAAAATTTTCCAAAGTTTCCCAGGAATACCTCTGCTGTTTACACCAAAGCAGTGCCAGACACCAAGATCTATCTTGGCATTCAATCAGGGAATTCACTTCAGATGCAGAGGATTTAGCCTGAAAGTGCTGTTCTCAAGGGCAAAATTACATTCTGCTGTGCAAAAATACTGTAACCACCTGGTTTATCATGCAACTCCTTTCACTTGCACAGGCCTCCTTCTGCCCACATGTGTAGTGAAGGCCAATTTTGGTTATCTGCATTCCCTGGAGGTTTTCAGCCCACCATCAACTCAGACTACAATTCTCAGCTGTCCCTGCTGAGGGACTCTGCTCATGTTGGATGCTCTCACCTGGGCAAAGAAGCCCTTCCTGCTTCTCTTGGCAATGAGCATCCTCTTCCACAACAGAGCCATGAACTGCTGCTGGGTGAGCTTCCAGCCCTTCATCTGGTAGGAGCCTTTCCCATCCATGCCACTGAGAAGGTCTGTCTCTCTGGATTCTGCTAGCAAGAAGAAATGACCCTCATTCAAAAGTTCAGAGATGCTCTCTGGGCTGAAGACACAAGGTGATGGCTGGAGCAGCCACTCTCACTCAACAAAAAAAAAAAAAAAAGCACAGCAAGAAGCAGTAACAACAGAAACGTGCATGAATGTATTTTCTCCCTTATCTCCAAGCCTTGAATGGAAGAATTGAGCAGGTTGTGCATCCTGCACTGTCCACTATTCCTAAAGGCAAATAAGTCACCAATCTTCTGGCAGTCTCAGCCTTCAGATCCGCAGTATTTATAATATGAAAGAGCATCAACAAGAATAAAATAGGTTTGAACCCCAGCAATACCTGGATCTATGTCAGAGTCATTAGGATCAAATGCATCATCTTCTGTAAATGGACGAAGGCAGCTCTGTCTGTCTCCAAACACACGTCTGTTCCTTCTGGCTGGCAACGTCCCATCTGAAAATAATGCAGTTATGATTATCTGAACCGCTTCAGTTAATCTCCAGTTAGTCCCAGAAAAACCAAAGCAATAGCATTTCCGTTTTACATGTCTTCCATTTGCAAACAGAAGAGCTGATCTGGAGTGACTTCAGTGCAGCTAAAAGCAAAACCAAGACAGTCATTCTGCAGTGCTTCATGTTTTCTGCACCATACTTTGTGTGATGTCCCAGAAACTTCTTCTAGTGCACGTGACACCTTTTTTTCCCCCAGGGGAACAGCAGGCTGCTCTCATTTTACGAAAACTCTCACTTGACATGTGAGAGTCATATGGCAAGTGTAATTTGCTGTTATGAGCACTTAGTGCAGTGATCCTCTCTCAGAAAGAGAAAGTAATTTGGACCCTCCTATGGTCTGATGTGTTAGGAGTTCTTCAGAGCAGACAACAGTGTCAGTCAAGTAATTTGCAATATACTCAAACACTAGAAACTCTTCACTATTACAAAATAAACACACTACCACTGAGTCAACTGATGTGTACAGCACATAAAAGCATGCATTAAATACACTAAAAAGCATGCATTAAACCCAGCTACTTCAGGTCATTCAAAATACTAGGACAGAAGAGCTTCAATTCAGTCTTAAACAGTGTCTGTCACACCTTGGCATGCCTCACTTCTGTAGGGGACAACTATACCCACCTGAGGTTTCGGCATCCACACCGCTGTCATCAGCCACTTTCAGGAAGATCTGAAAAGGAATGATAAGTGTCAACAAAAATCAAAAGAGAGATATTGTGTGTACTGCTTCGGAAGAAGCCACGAGAGAACAGAAGACTGACAGGTGCAACAAGAGAACAGAGGATACTGAGTTCATCCTCTGCATGATGGAGATACAGACTTTGTGGCTTCCCTCCGGTTTCCAGGAGCCAGCCTGTTACCAGCAGTTGCCCCTTTCCAATGTCAGTTCTTGGAGCATCTCAAACATGAGCTCTTTCCCATGTCTCAGAAACAGACCTAGTAACTAAAGTTGGAGAATCTCTTATTTTCCCATGTCTAACAGTGGTCACACTCTTGCTTGAATAGGTACCTTCACGGAGCTTGACCCATGAGCTTTCCTAAACTAGAAATAACCGGTTTTCAAGTTGCAGACAACAACCAAGGTCTTCACAGCTGTGAAGGACCTGGAGGGCAACGTCAGTAAGTGACAACACCACTGTTTCAGTTTCCCTTGTCATCCTTTAAAAATAAACAAATAAGGACATTCCACATAGAGATAAAGTGCATGATACTTCTGTGCTAAAAAAGGGAGACTTGGCAGCTGGAACACTCACGTGGAACAAACCCTGAAACCATCAAAACACCCCTGACAAGGACATATGTCTAAATTTTTTATGTAATGTATGGTGTCCAGTACTGAAATGTATGTTTTCAGTTAAGTGCAACACCAAGCATCCCTAAAAATAACACAGATATTAGAAGCCAAATCAGGGGCCAGCCTACACATGACATCTCAGCAAAGTGCAGCTGAGTACACACGACCTGCCCGTGCTTGTCTGTACCACATTTCAGTATTTAATGCACACCTCTATGAGCACACACTTACACAGGCAGAAGACAATCCATTTTGGAGAGGAATGCAAAGCTGTCTGTTCCGTAAGTTTTTACAGGAAGCGAATAAGGCTTCATCTCATTCTTAATTCTGCCATGATTTATTTTGCCTAGTTACAGACAAAAGAATCACCACCTCACTAACCTCCTCCAGAGTAGTTTCGGAGATGCCGTAGCTGGAAATGCCAAGATCGGAAAGACGGTCATCAATTTCATGGAACAGCTCCACAAAAGCTCCCTCTTTAGCAGCTTTGTATGGCAAGACATAGGTTAATTCATGACCTATGTCCTCTACTAGTCTTGCCTCAGGAACATGCTTCGTAATGAGATTTGAAATTGCAGAGACATCTAGAAAAACCAAATGTGAAAGATAGTTTTGTTCTGGTTACTGCTCATTATGTGGAAAAAAGAGCTCAGCCTGAAAAATCTTGCCAGAAGAAAAGGAGGACAGATGGGACATCTCTGGAAAGAAGCTCATTTCCATGAAAAGTATCATTTCTTTTCAATTTAATACAAGCCTGGATAAAAGCCTGGATTCAAGCCTGGCTATACTTTTTCTGTGCAGAACTTGGAAGAGCTTCTACATGCTACTGGAAGACCTGCAAAGCATTGATATAGAGCTCACCAGCATTACATATGACTAACAGGCCAAGCAACTACATAATCTTTGCTTATTAATTCTCAGGACAGCTTGAATTCAAAATGACTCACTCAAGAAAAGCATTCCAATATTTACTGATTTTAAAATACCATTGCTGTGAATTTAGTAATTGTCTAAGACTGTAGCTACATAGGGGCAACAAGGTTAAGGTAGCTGTCCAAGGTGAACACAGAGCAATGTCAACTGGGATTCAATCTTAAATTCTTTGCCAAGCCTCACCTATTGTCAGTGTGTCACTTTCATGGTCACTGCCAAGGCCAGCATCAGAGCTACTCTGGGAGACACTGTCATCCTGGCCACAAAAGAGAAGACAAGCATTATTTCCTGCTGTTTATTCAAAGTGGGGCCCACCAGATGCTACACTCGAAGTAAGTCCAATCAGAAGCTGCAAATGGTGACACAGTACTGCAAAGGGCTGAAATAGAAGTAAGGGGTCACAGATAAAGAAGTGAGTGTTACAAAGTGTACTTCACCTATTTTGTGTTACTCTGATTAGCTTTGGACCACTGGCACCGAGAAACTATAATGGAGATGTGTATGTTCCACACAATAGCTTAAACAGACATGGTCTGGCACAGTACCCACCAAACAAGTAACACTTCTTTCAAGGAGCAAGGGATTTTCCTTTGAGACATTCTACCACATAAAACCTTAGCTGCTGCTTCCAAAAAGCCTAAGATTTCATGAAGAAAGAATAAACATGGGCAGAAAAGGCCAGCTGTACCTTTTTCAGATAGGAAACTGTGCTGCTGCTGTTTCGGCAGGAGCTTAGAGAGGAATCCACATCCTTTTTGACCAGGGTCAAGTAATAGCCTGTTCCCAGCTGGTTCTTCAGGAAGAGAGAAGAGCCAACACAGCAGAGCTTGCCATGAGAAATTATGGCAATCCGGTCCCCCAGAATGTCTGCCTCATCCATGTGGTGTGTGGAGAGAATGATAGTGCGACCTGGAAGAGAGCAAGGAAGACACTGCTCGTAAGTCAAACAAACCTGTGTTCCCACGCCAAAGCCACAATTATCTGGATCTTGCCATGAAGTTGGATGGGAGGGTGATGCTGCACGTTTGGCTCCTTTGAACAGGACTAGGAGTATGGAGAAGATTCACAACTGCTATCATGGGTTTATTCTTCCCACTGTCTGCTGGCTCTTGTGTTCAGCAAAGGCAGGTTTAATTTCGTGTCTGCAAGGTTGGTTGCATGGAGCAGAACGGGACATTGCTAAACACCAAGGGTGATTTTCTGACTTCCGCTGCCCTCATAACCCAGTAACAAAGTTTGTTCATGAATTCTGACATGAACAGGAGGAGAAAGGAATATAGATGAGAGATCTGAAAATCTTTGTCCTGCATTGTCTTCGTTCATTACTCGGTGCAGGCAACGACAGATTCACAAAGACATATTGCTATTTTGAGAACAGTCATGAATCAGATTGATTTTATTTTGCCTGCCACAATACATGCATTAAGAGTAGAGGAAAAGACCACATACCTTGCCGATACTTCAGAAGCAGCTCCCATATCCCTCTGCGAGAATAAGGATCCACCCCAGCTGTAGGCTCATCCAGAATGACAACCTTAGAGCCACCGACAAACGCTAAGGCAACAGAGAGCTTCCTCTGCATGCCACCTGTCAGGCACAAGAAGAAAGAGGTGTTCAGGCTGATGCAGAGACAAGTGGAACAGCAGTACTTGCAGCATGGTGGATGATGAGCTCTCTGAAAGAAAAACTGAGGAGAACAAGTACTGCTGCTCTTTCAGGCCTTCAGGGTCCCACCACTTTTTGGACAATGGATAATTCATCTGGATAGGCTTTCCTCAATGGAGCCTATGTCTCCTTCTACTGCAGGGAACCATACCTCTTCCTTAAGTGAACTATACTATCGCAGCACCAGGGGTAGCAAGCCACCAGCTTGGAGGCCTAATTTTATTTGAGGATCTGGAACACAAGTCTCCAGAGCTTGAGCTGCAGAAATAAGTTCCCATGACACTCTCCTTTCTCCCCTCTGGAAGTGTTCCAGAGGCAAGAGTAAGGAATTATATTGCACTCCTCAATACTAAAGCCATCCGTGGTCATCTGCTCTCCCTCCCTGAAGTCAAATGTGCAGTCTGTACTGATACTTGAGTAAGACAAAGGCACCTCAGTCCCTCTAGTATCTGGTACAGACTGATACAGGAATTCTGCCCCTCCTGAACAAAGGAGAAGGACATTCCAGGTCATCAACTGAAGGGGCAGAAGTCAGCGTAAGGAATGCATGTGTGGTTCACAAACAGCAAGGGACTAGGAGACTATGGTCCAAGTCACTCTCACCTAAATACATAAACCCCAAATATATTAGTAGCTTTGGAGAACACAGTGAAGGCAGCTGAACTACGTCATGATGGAAACAAATACAAAATGCTCAGAGAAAGTGAGTGACTTGTTATGGCCGTTAGATAGCTTGAGAGAGTGCAAGATTGTGACGTTTACTATGATATACTGATTAGGGACTTAATACTTAACTGACTTCCTTAAATGCTTAATTGCATAGTAGTCTATAAGTAATTGCAGGATCCCATCAAGGTCCATAATGCAGCCTCTGCAAAAGCCAGTGGAGTGTTTCTGAGGTTGAGAAACATAAAAGACCTGAACCTACCGGAGAGTCTGCTTGTCCTAGCTTTCAGTTTGTGAGGCAGACCAACATCTGTTGCCATCTGCTCCATCTCCTCTTTCACCTTCTTTTCCGGCAGCCCTTTGAGCCGAGCATAGAACCAGATGTGCTCCTCTACAGTCAGCCTAGGGAACAAATGCAGCCTCAGGGCACAGTTGAACGCACCATGCCGCGATTCATCCCTTATATTAGCACTACTGCAGGCATTTCTGTTTGCTCAGAAAAACATATTTTAAGGCTGAGGTTTCAGGAAGGAGCCACAGACTGGGTGCGCTCAGCACAGGCCTGACTTCAGGGTGTGGCTCTAATCAGCACCCATGTAAATAATCCTTCTTTAAGGGTGCTTGACAGTACCACAAATGACCCAAATCACTAGGCACCAAGGAAACACTTGGCCTAGCTAAGTGGAGTAGATTATTAACAGACATGAAAGATGAAAGTATAAGCTCTTGCTGATCATTCCCAGGCACTTAGGAATGTGCTAATAAACAGAATGTTCCTGTACTAATCCCACACCGCCCCACTGTCTCGCACCACAGGCACACAAAAAAAGGACTGTCAAAGCTGAAAGCCCACTGCTGTATCCTAGAGAACCCAAACATCTGTTGGATAGCACCAGTCCTGTGTCTTCCAGATGATACTCACAAGTCAAACAGCACATTGTGTTGTGGACATACTCCCAGGTTCTGCCTGATGGTGCTCAGCTCAGAGCGGATATCTTTGCCCAGGATGAAGGCTGTACCCGAAGTTGGGGGGAACAAGCCAGTCAAAATGGACCTGAAAGATAAACAGAATAGGTAAGCAGGTTCCACCACTAGGAAACAGCTGCTGTGCATGCCAGGATGGCTGAATTAAGAGTAGGTGGAAACCCTGGGGAAATCCCATATCAAGAAAGTAGCCTGAGAAACATCTCACAAATGGATTTAAAAAAAACCAAAACACAAATAGCTCCAGCGGTGATCAAAGAACACCCACATGGCTCCTTGAAGGAAAGATTTTTTCCTCTAAAAGCTTCTTGCTCTTTCAGTACCCACTTGCTTTCTTTCACTGGTAAGTCAGAATCACAAATGGCATTATGACAAAACACTGCCTACAGATTCATTTGACCCAGCCTCAACCTGAACTCCCTTCAGCTCCAGTCCCCTCTATCTGTGAGGCAGCAGCACAACTAGACCAAATCAGCAGAGGCACTCTAGTCTGCACCAGCTTGCACACTGCAGTTCTATGTCTACCTCTACTGTATGGATAGGAGTTGCAGTATTCAGTCACTTCCCACCATCTTAAATCATTATTTTGTTCTTACATGGTAGTGGTTTTCCCTGCTCCATTATGTCCCAGAAAGGAGGTGATTTGTCCTTCATAGAAGTTAAGTGTGAGACCATCTACAGCAACTTTCTTGCCATCACGGTAAACTTTGACCAGGTTCTGGATGGAAACACCAAGACTCAGATGCCCCGGCTCTTCTTCCTTGCAGACTGGAAGAAAACACAGCAAAATTGAGAGATATGATAGGTTTTAACAGAAATTGCATGGGAGTTTTAACAGACATCACATTCCCCCAAGCCAGTGGAGAAATGAGCTACATGAAGAGCTGACCATGTTTCTTCCTCAGAGACAGGAATCTTTCACAGAAGTTGTCATTTAGCTATTTTCTTTCTCCTGGGCTCATCTGGAAGCTGGAGATCTCCATTGTTATCAGGCTCAGCGAAAATACATGGGCTTCTCAACTCCATGAGCCCAGCTGCACTCAGGTGGGCAAAGTACCTTGGGTTTATCTGGATACACTCACCTTATCAGCATATCCAAACTGTGATAACAAAAGGATGACCAATTTCACCTATCCATGCCAGCCCTGCTCATGCTGTCCTTGGACTCTCATTTCAAAAAAAGAAAGACCTTAACACTTCACTTGAGAAAGGCTTTGTGTCCAGCACTTACCTTCTGAAGACCCGTTCTGGTCAGGATGGGGATGCTGCCTGTCTTGTGGTTCCTCCCCAAACCAGTAAGACTTCGTAAAAGGAAAGTACCAGGGTCTGGGAATCCCATACTGGCCTAAAAAGAAAAGCATTACATGAGCCTCTTTGCATCTGTCCCTTTTCTTTTATTAGCTTTCAGGGAAGTACCACAACAAGAAGGGAAGTACTCCACCCCCAGTAAGCCTCCAGGTGAGACAGGACTAAGAAATCTTTCTGTATGAAGACACTGACAGACTCTGGGTAAGAGACATCTAACTTCACTTTAGGGTTAAAAACCCTCTGCTGGAAGGTGTTAAGTAGTACATGAGGTACTGATACTCTTAACCCCTCCCCTGCAGCACAATCTGTGAACTTTTGAGGAGGGAACAAGCAAAGTACAGCAAAGCTTCTGGGGGTTAGATCAGCTACGGCCACAATGGGGTCATGCTTCTGTGCGGGGCAACACTCGCTGCTATCAGCAAGCAACAACCTTGCTCTGATGCTGGTTTTGCTCCATGACCTTTCTACAGCTCTGCTTAAAAATGGGCCAAATTTGCACCTTAGCAAGTGAGAAGAGTGAAAGGATTTATTAAAAGGCCTTAAGACATGATTATCCCTCAGAAGCAGACCTCACCTGGGAAGACAGATTCAATGTACCAGGTCATGACTCCATATAGGAAGGTATCAAACAGCATCATGACAGCCGATGTGGTGATGCTAAAGCCATCTTCTTCCAGTGGGCTCTCAAAGAAGTTGTCCCACTGAACACCAACTCCCTGCTCCTCGAATAGTGCAAAGTACTCGCAACCGAAACCAAAAGCTACTGGAGACAGCAGGCTCTGAAAATGGGAGGCATGAACATGCACTAAGTTTTCTTACATCTACTCTCCAACTAGTAATCTCAGTTGTAGCACAAGGCTAACGGATATTGTCCATATGAAAAGCCGAAGTTCCAAGGACTGTCACTGTAGGTATGCAGGTATGGAGTGGCAGATTTGGTCTAGGTTTCAGTAAGGCCTGGAATCTCTGCTGGACCTCCATCCAGAACTGTTTGTTTCCCTATTTTCTTTCCGTTATTCTTTGGATTTTCCTGCCAGGGAACAGTTTGCTAACAGTCACCCTCTCCAGACAGGTAACAAGTGCTGTGCAGAGGAAAGGCAGGTGGTTCCTTCAGCCCGTCTGGTGGTGCAGCATCACAGCATACAGAGATCAAGGCAGCTTAGTCCAGCTGCATCACTTCTTCTCCCAAAGCCAAGAAAACCCTCCCAGCAGCTTCTACTAGGTTCAGTAAACCTCTTCATCCAGCCCAACCCTTACTTAGATAGACTCTCACACTGAAAATTAACCTCCTATTGCCACTTCCCCCCTTGTAACAGTGTCCAGCTAGAGAGCTGCTGAGTGCCATACTGGTGGAGACCCAGTGCCCAGAAGAGTTTTATCAAGACTCACCGCAAAAATCTTGAGTGAGAAGCTGATATGGTCCTGCCAGGCAACACACAGCACATAAGGTAGGTACAGCGTGAAGTAGACAATGCCCCCACAGGCAGCTGCCAGGTTGGCCCTCGAGAACACGGTGCTGATGAGGAAGCACTGGAGGATGGTCACAACACCGAAGATTGAGAGGAAAATGAACACCACACTAGGGTCGCTGTAAGGCAGCAGATTCCCCATCTGGCAGGAGAACAACAAGTGCATCAGCGTTTGAAAGGGCTCTCCAAGGTACCTCCATTATAGCCAGCTCTGCAGAGCTGCTGATCAAGAGAAGTGGGGCTTCCTGCAATTTGCACAACAGCCTTCACAGAAGTGAGGCAGTACCAGAGGCATCTTTTCAAGAGAACTGAATCTATGACATTGCCTCGTGCTGTTTTCAGCCACACAGCCTTGTTGTTCCAAAATCCTGTGCCCAAAAAGTGACTGGTCAACACACACCCACAAACTCCACCCCAGTGTGTCAGTGCAGACCACTGCTTAGCAGGCTCTAAAGGCTCTAGAGTCTGCTGCCACAGGCCAAACCAGGCAACTCACCTTCAGGATCAGCACCAGCAATCCTGCACTCATCAGGAGAGGGACAAGGCTGCTAATGAACCAGCTTAACCAAAGGATGCCATTGTCAAGTCCCATAATCCTCATTGTCTCTTTCAGGCGGGCTTCCTTCTCATACACAATGCCCTTAATTATCACAGCCACTGAGTAGATCCAAGCTAGAGTCATGAAGAGAGGCATGGAGCGGCTCATGACACGCAGAAATCTGAGAAAATGAAGGAAAGGGGCCAGGAGAACTGAGTGAGAAACTTCACTGCAACTTCAGGTACCACTTCAAGGGCTATCAGGGCATGGTGACAGCTAAGGCTTCACTGCACAAAGCAGCTGATGTGCAAAGCCTGACACAGGATCCATGTCTCACCATGACGTGAGGCGGATGGGTTTAGAGCACATCACCAGTCAAGAACGGGAGCTGGAGCTGCAACTGTCACTCAGTAGAAGAGTGGGTGCAAAGAGCTGCCTTGCCTGGAGATTGCTCTCAGTTGTTCTCTTTCCCCTCTCCTGTGCTTATCTGTCTGCTTTTTTTGTCAGTGCTATTTTTGCTTGCATCAGGTGTGGGGATATAGTCACACCTCAGGAAGGTACTTTGTATGTTCAACTCTATTACTGACAGTCCATCTCCTGGGCAGGACTCCGCAAGGCATTACATATTCTAAATCCTCCACATGGGTGCTCTAATTCCAGGGATTAGGAACACTATGGAGATTGCCTCCTCACTGATAATAGGGACATAAACCATGCCTGAGGAGTGACAAAAGCCCATGTCTCCCAAGCTCCTCCTCCTGGGAGCTTTTGCTGCATACATACACGTCATCCACGTAACATGGGTAAGGCATCTGCTGCACATAAACTCCTGTCTTCTTCTCTGTGCCTGTCTGAACCCTGATGATGGCCTGTTCTACCACATCCTGCAGGTAGACAAAGCCTCCCCAGACATAGCGCATGTCCTCAAAGGGGTCAGCACGGGGACCAGGATCCCAGTACCTGCACCAAGGGAACAAGACCTTTCCATTAGAAATCCTCCTCACCACATCCTTCGTAAGAATTTGTTCATAAGGCAGGATGTCAGGGCTCACCCATCCTTGATCTTGTTGGTCCTCTCCACGTTATCAATGTCCATGCGTATCTTGTATTTCACATGTTGAGGAAGGTCTGTGCTGTCAGGAGCCATTTCAGTGAAGACTATGCCAGCCCAGAACCTCCTTTCATCCAGAAGCTCCAAGGACTTGTTTATGAGCTGGACTTCTGTGGGCACAGGCTCCAGTTTGTCCAAGTTGACACACTAGACAGGGACAGAATTTGAAGCATTTATGGGATACACTGCCAAAGCATAATGTAGTTTGTTTAGGTGTGGGGTGGAAGAAAGTAAGAGAACTCTCCAATGGTAATGCCATGCCCAAGAAAAAGACAACAGCATCCGACTATCTTGCAATTGTTTGCTGTAGCCCAGCAAGTTGCAAGAGCTGTCATTGCTGACTGCTTGACAGTCACCTACCAGTCAAATACGTATCACTGAGAAATACCCCAGCAAAGGGATTTTCTGTACAAGAGGTTAGGTAGTGCCTACAGGATCTTATCCAAGTATCAATTTCCATATATAGTCTTATTTCTCCTGTTACCAATAAACCAAGTCTGATTAAGAGCCTCTAAACATCAGTGGAGAGACCTGAAGAAAGCACTTTGCCATGGCCTGTTTCTGTTTGCACTTATCTCCCAAAATGATGAGGCAACAATTAAAAACTAATTTTGTTCCCTCAGTTTAAAGCAGCTTCACCACAGTCCCCAGCTAAACCCCAGACTAAAGTATGAGCTGCTACACTGCTGGAGACCGCAGCAGCTGTCAGTCACCCAGTAACAGAAGGGCAGGAAACCACACACAGCGACAAAAGCAGTAACTTCAAAAACAAGGTCTACAGTTAGGTTCCTGTATCTATACTCAGGCATCTGAATCAATGATAGTTCTCTCACATGCTACTCAGCCCTACTAATGCCTGGTTGTGTCCAGAAAATGGACAGAGGAACATCTGTCTTCCCTTTCCAGAACACCCAACTGCATGAGTGGAGACCAAGCTGCTGCCCTCCCCCAGCTCCTTGCCCACACTAACAGGATCTCACCTCCATGAAGCGGGAGATGGTCTGGATAGCCCGGTCTGTCTCATTGAAGGCATCCACCCAGGTATACAGAGAGCCATTTTCTGTCTCAAAGTCCTCTGGATTGTTTGACAGGAAACGGGCAACATCCTCCACTGTCCAGTTGGAAGCTGGCAAGTGCAGGTCCCAGAGGGCTTTGCCTTTCAGCAACGTCTGCAGATATTTTATTTTCAAAGGAGAAATAGTTGTGAGAATTAATGTTAGCTCTCCTCTCTCATAATGAAAACAAGCACTACCAGGGAAAACACCTGTTACAAAGGTACAGGGAGAGGCCCTCTGCAATACTGAGAGGATCAGCACAGTGGGGTCCTTCCTCTCACCTTCCCATTGAGAAGCTCAATGTCCCTCGGTACAGCTAAACCACATCGGTGTGCTTTGCAGGCTGGCTGCCTCCATGTCCGGCCACCCCTCTCCCAAGGAGAGGGCAGCAGAGAGCCATGCACAGCTCTGCACCCCCCCACCCACGCAAACCAGGGAAGAGGGAGATGCTTGCTCAGCGGAAATGCATTTGGCTAATGTTGGTTGCCAAGATCTGCTCACTTCTCCCAGACAAATCTCTTCTCCTGGCTGGGATGGAGAGGGACTGAGGCATGGCCGAAGGCTCAGTGGTCACTGTGCTGATCAGAAATACCAGCACCAGAGGCCAGGTGATTCCCATATTTTGCTTTTGTGCTACCAGGGCTGGCTGAAGCAGCCCTATACAGCCACGATGTCCTGCCTTTGTCCTCCTGTCCCGGACAGTGCTTTCTTCACTGGGTTTAACTGCCAGCTTTCTGAGGACAGACTATTGTATGCACAATGCCTAGCACAAGTTCAGTGCAAGGCAGAAGCACCCATCACTGAAGCAGAAACCAGTCCACTGGGCAGACAAGATACAGTTGAACAGAAGTCAGGGAGATAAAAAGAAAAACGTGTACAAGAGAGAAAACTGCAAAAATCCTTTTGCTTAAGAACAGGAAATGGACTTTTGCCTCAACAAAAATTCAAGAGAGGCAAAGAGCTTCCCCGTACTCTGCTGTTACCAGCAAACCAGAAAATAGTGCGTCACCCAGTTACAAGAACAGCTTTGTAAACTGGAAAAGCTAGCAAAGGAAAACATACAAAAAGGAAATCCGAGCAAACAGGAACTGGATGTGCTGTGCTCTCTTCTCATTTGGTCTCCAAGGTTAACTTCTGCCACCAGCCCCAGCAGAAAGGACACCATGCCTGCAGGGAAATGGCTCAACCTCATCTTGTTCAGTTCCAACACTAAAGCTCCTTAACCCCAGGGGCACATGTCGCCCTTCCTGAAGTTCACAGGCACATTAGCATCAAGCTAGAAGTGGCGGGGATGGGCAAGCAAACCATTTTCCTCTCCTTCAGCAGGAAGAAATATGCCAAACAGACTGTACAACCCATAAAGTTGAGAGGTGATGCCCGGTCAACCCAGCAGCATGGCAACTGAATGGGATGCTGTCTGGGAGCTGCCAAGGCACCAACAATGAAGGATTCCTACTTGCGTGAACGTCAGCAGGTGACAACAAAGGGACCCCTGTTACTACACTGGTACAGAGAAGACCAGATTGCTGGGAAGATCAATAATTAACTACCAGAGGCAACAGTGTTAACAGGCAACATAAAATATAAAACCAGAAAAGCTCAGGGCTTACTAAAAAAAAAAAAATTTTTAAAAATAGGAGCAACATTCACTTTTCAGAGGACATCACTGCAAATCAATGTTTTGACATTGACAAGCACAATGCAAGATCAGTACAATCAAAATCTCTTTCAAGAAGGAGTCTCATCCATAATATTTATCTGCCCAATTCAGCACTGAAGCACCATGAAGCACCATCTAAAACAAGTATTTCATCACTTATTGCAAAAAACAACCATAGTGGTTCTGGCAGGGACACCATACTGACCCGAATGAGATCCATTTCCTGACTACTTTCCATGAATGTCCAAATCTTTGGGCTTATCTCCTCCCACATTCCCCCGAGGTCACGAAACACACCCAGCTCCTGGAATGTCCTGTTCACCTGTCACAAAAAGGAAAGGAAGGTTATTTCCAAAAGCTGGCAGAGACCCATCATGGGCTGAGAGGGTGCACTGAGCCTTTAACAGTAAGCGCATGGGAGGTGAGAGACTAGGGAGGCTGTGCTCTTGCAGGCAATCCTTTCTAGGCTTGTGTTTGGGTCCAATTTAACTAGAGAGGATGAGCTGCACAGCCAGAGGACATAGTTCATGCTACAAAATCAGAGGACAGGGCTAGAGTTACCTCAGACATGACCTTCCTTATGGCTGGCGTATCTGGAGTATACAAGATCTTCCCAATCAGCAAGGGTTTCAAAGCCCTCCAGATAATCCTGGAAAGCGCGCTGGATTCCAGGCTCTTCATTATCTCATTGCAGTAGGGTGCTGAGGGAGAGTACAAAAGTGAGTAGCTGAACAGCACAGTGACAAGTGCAGAAGGCACAGAGCTTCAGGAACAATCAAAGCTGAGAGCAAAGCATTTTTCAGACACAAAACCCTGCCTTTACTGCAAAGCTCCACAGAAAGCCCCTTGTAGCCCAAGCCTGCACAGTCTGTCCAGTGAACAAGGAGAAACCAGGTAGCTTCCAACACTAAGAGCCACAGTACTGCTTCTGCAACACTCCCACAACCCCAATGCATGGCATAAACAAAATTTGTCCAGAAAAGGTCAGATTTCCAGAGACTGCAAGTGAATGTGCTCCCTCTCCCACTAAAGTAGGTCCACTGCACAGCTTTCTGTGGACTCTATGGATGGTCCTTGGGAGACTCTGCAAGTTGGTAACTTACTGGCCTTAAGGGCGCATGCAGGACAGTATGTGCATGCCTTTCTGAAACAGCAGGGAACACGTCCCTCAGGAACACATGCTTTCAACTCTGGAAGTTTGGAAAACACTAGTGATGACAATCATGAAGTAGATGGGACCTCAGACCGTGCCACTGTTACACTTACTTGTGGAGTTATCGTAGAAGTTAATCACGTCATCTTCAGTGCTGTTGCCTCCAAACAGTGCTTTGTAATTGTTATCCTCATACCAGTTGAGGGATTTAATTTTGAGCCCTCCACCCTCAGGATGGCCGCACACAATGCGTGACACAGCCTGATAGATCTGCGTAGAGGAGTTTGAGGCGTTCACATTGGTCAGGAACATCACCTCTTGCCTCATGTCACTCCAGCTCTTCATGCTCAGCAGCTGGTTGGGAAGGGCAGAGAAAAGAATGGAAGCAAGTATTGAACAGCATTAATAAAAGGAGTTCTTTCCATGCGCCTTCAAATCACACGAGAATCCCCTTGAACACAACATCAAGGGTAAGAACCAGGGAAAATATTTCCCCACCAACACAATGGGAGACTGTAGAAGGAAGTCTCTTCTGTGCAAATACTTGGAATGTATCCCTGCCAAGTTCTTTATTCTTGTGTTTTCTTATCCAGTGCTGTGGGTGGTTCCTGGCCTCTCTGTCCTCTAACATGGAAGCTGCTTCTCCTCCATGTTGCACAATGGCTTACATTCCAGTGGAGTACCCTCACAAGGGCAGGTGGGGTGGGGTGCATTGAGTAAGAACAGGAATTAAAGGAACACCACCAAGTGACTGCAGCTGATGGGTCACGAACTCATGGGATGAGCTACAGGCCACAGCAGTGTCACTTGGCGCAATTCCACCAAGCCTCCACTGATTTACACCAGACAGCCAGTTTGACCTCCCAGACGGGCATTGCTTATCCCTGCCCCAGAAACTCCTTGCCCCGTTGCCAACAGCACTCCCAGAAAATCCTTGAAAACAAGCCCTGCTGCAGCCAGGAGCCAGAATCACAGCATAAGCTGTGCACGCAGCCAGTCACAGCAAGGAGCCTTCTCCTGCCCAGCTGACCTGACACCAGGCCTGAGGTGACAGCATACAGCCAGCCAGAACGATTAGTACCTCCTGACTCCTTTGAGTGGCATAAGCCAGACAACATGCCTGCAATGTGTCATGAACAAAAGCACCCTGCCTTCAGCCCGAGACACTCACTGCATTAATGCTGCCATACTCGGGCATGGCCAAGCTCACCACAACAGCAAAAGCAACCCACCTGCAGGAGCACTGGTTTCATGCTGCACTGGAGTGTTGCTCTCAGACTCCGTGTCTTGAGAGGTCAGAACATCACCTCTTTGATGGTGACAATAAGTGGATATTATGAAAAAACAAGACAAAGGCAAGAATGTAGGATACTTCCTCTATGTAACCTTCCAGTTTCTATTTATTTTCAACTCAGGGAACTTCTATTTCCTAATCCTCAATGAATTTCTTCCATGGTAAACTCCTAGAATCTAGAACATCCACAAGTATTTAACATCTAACATCACAGGAAAGAACCTCTTCTCTCTGCTTAATATGGCTATGGTTAGCTCCATTTGGTGTCATGCGGTTTTGTGTTTTGTTTTTACTGCAAGAGACAGTGAACATTCAATCCCTATCTCTTTGTGTGCCACTATAGGTCTCCATCATACCCCCAACTCATCACTTTTCCAAGCTGAACAGTCTCAGCCTGTTCCCTTGTTCTTTTTGTGAAAGTCATTCTATTTCTAAATGTCCTAACCGGCCTTCTCTGAACGTTATTCCACTTCTGTTATCCCTTTTCACAGAGTGAGAGCCTAGATCTGTGTTCTGTATCAAAGGGTTTTATATAGTACCATGGTAAAATTCTACAGCTGGTTCTCTATCCCTTTTTAAGTGTTTCCCTGAATTTTATCCAATTCCCTGACTGCTACTGAAATATCAGGTGACATTAACTTGGAGGTTCTTACTGTGCTCCCAGAACAGCCACATGCATTAAAGAGGGCAAGCAGAACTGCTGAGACACCTGTGTGTAACTGCTCATCAACTGCATCTCAGAAACAACGTCAGATGCTATGGTCCAACTGCCCTGTTTTCAGAGACAATAACAGAGTCAAAGACCATCTGCCACTTTTGCTCACTGTGTGCTGGTCTGCCACTTTTGTTTAAATAAAATGCAGATAACCAAAGTCTAAGACAGCTGGCAAAGCCAGCCAGCAACAATGCTGAAAGCAGCAGTGTGCTGGAACAATTCAATCCAAGTTCACCCAGAGAAAGCACACTCAAGACTCTTTGGCCTTACAGCGGGAGGTAAACCTGACCCTTTGTGTTCATCTGTAGCACTGCGCATGTTTTAGATGTGCCAACATCTGGAGAAAATTCTTGATGCTAAACTACAGCTACTACGTGTCACCTACACAAGGAGCCTCTATTTTCATATGCTAAAAGCACATGACACACTGATATAATGGAAGACAGCTGTGAGAACAGCAAAAGCCTGAGTGCGTATGTCCAGAGTGACTGATTCAAGTGTACTTCCATTTCCTTGCTACTCACTGCAGCCTTTGCCTGCAGCCTGGTGCCACTCAACCTGGTTCCACAGGTTCAGGGTGACACACAGGACACCAGCATCATGGGACATGAACGAGAAGTGTCACACAACAGCTTTTGGTTGTTACACATGCTCACACAGATTTTTGGATTTGATGATCCCTCACCTAAAAGGCCAAGGCTGCATTTCAGGTGTGACAGTTTGAGTGTGCAATTCAAAGGGATCCTTTGGGGAGTTTTTGGTATCTTAGGTAAAACAGCTCATTTTTCCTCAGCAAAAAGGCAGCTGTTTTAGCTAAAGTACTATAAACTCCCTAACATGACGAGCAAAGGTACTCGAATAGGAAGCGTAGCTAATTCCCATATGAAGTGTTAACCATCTTGACAAGGGATTGCATTGGCAAATACATTTCTACATATTACATGAAACAGTTCGAGCAAGGAACTTTGTTTCATCTTTGGCACTAGCAGCTTTACAATTTACATGCACAGCTGATCTGGAAGCAAGTATGTCAAACATGAAGGGTTACTAAGCTATTTCTTCTCCCAGACATCAGACCTGGCTCCCTAAGTGTTTCTAAATAGTTGTCCTTGTTCTTGGTGTTTAATCTGCCCTCCTAAAAGTTGATTTAAAGAGTCCAAGGACACAGATCCCATCAATCCCCATATTCCAAGACAAATATTTTGTTCAGACCATTTTCTAATTAAAATTCCCTGCTAGAAAGGCTCCTAGACATGGCACAAACAATAGTTCTCTCCACCCCCTCAAGCTGCTGCCCTTTGAAACAAGGGAGCAAGTCCCTCCTTTTCACACAGAAATCTGCCTGACAGACAATAAGAAGTAACTTTCGGTCAAGCCATCTGGAGCAGCTCATGCTGTACACAGAGCAAAAAGCTGCCTTTGTTTGCACAGCAGGGCAGAATAAAAGGTAGTCCTACCCAAAACAGCTGCCAAGCAAAAGGCACGTTACCCTGGGATGTTTTCGGCCACATCAGCAAACCGAGCGTCACGTGGTTTCAATTATTTTTATCCCAGACAAGAAAAAAAGGCAAGCTTAAATGACGTAACAGGAAACAGCTGTAGTCAAACTCTGAAGGGCAGCCTCCCTGCTAGCAGCAAAAGCTCTGCCATGGTCCTAACTGAAGCTGATCCTGGAATCGTCTTAATTTCAGTGTGGAGGGGAGTGCATGGCAGGTTGCAGGACTCGGGGAGGGGTGCGTGCCAGGAATTGCTGGCTGGCAGGGCGCGGGCTGCCGGCAGCTGCCCCTCGGTGGGAGTGAGGCGCACGCTAACCTGCAGTGACCCGCTCTTGTGCAGGCTCCCAGAGGTTACTGCCGTTCACGGGCGCCGAGCTCTCGCTCTGATGCAAAGACGGAAGGCTAGCGAAGGGAGGAGGAGGAGGAGGCGGCGGCGGCATTGTTTAGCTTAGATGGAGGCGGTGGCACTGTTTAGCTTAGATGGTTGTGATTTCTGCTCCAGGGAGAGAATGTTTTTGACTAATAGCAGCACTTCAAAGTCAGAGCCAGACAAAAAAACTAGGATAAGTTTCTGGCTCAACACCCACCCCCTACCCCCCAGATTTGGATTTCTGACTCATACTTAGGTACGCAGGGCTTTTTTACTTAATCCACCATTTCACCTGCAAAAACAAATACTTGCAGTCTCCAGAATGTCAATTTGACTGTGCAAATCGCTGTTACTGTTTAGTGTTGTGATGTCATTGTGCTGAGTGCCCCACAAGACTGGAAAACAATCTCTGGCCCAAAAAGCAAGATAGATAAAGAGGATATAGTAGCCTATAGCTACTAATTTAAATTTTAACAGCCATAGCATCTTTTCCACATGCCATACATACCCTCACTGCACATGAAACCCAGCAGATACAACCAAGTAATAACCCTGACATGGGTTGGTAACTAAATGGAGAAAAATGAAAAGGAAAGCCTCAACATGCAGTTTGCAAGGCACTACCTGGCAGCAGATGTACTGCAAGCCCAACAGTTGTGCCACTGCTGAGAAGGCAAAACACTACAGAAAATGTCCTAATTCCTGTTGTGGTATTTGTAACTTGAAGTGCCAAGAGGTTGCAAAGTGCATGCTGCCTGTACTGACACAGGGAAAATAGCTGTAGGATGGGGAAAACTTTCAAAACAAGCCAGTGATTTGCCTTTGAGTTGCCTCTTGTACTTGATCACAGGTTAAGATAGCAACCACAGTGATGTGTTCTCCTGACACAAAGGCTCTTCTTACCTCTTTAACAAGCTTCCCAAAGCTCTCTCTCAAAGTTTCCACAGTTTCTGAGAGATCCCACAAGGAGGAATTGAAAGAAAGTCGTCTCTGCAGGAAGACAGAAAAGGAAACTAGAAGTTACTGCAAAGCACAAGCAAAGAAATTAAACTCTTGTAAACACTCTTATATAGAGCAGTAAGGACTGTTTACATGGCAAAGTGCTTGGTGGGGAAGACAGCTTCTGTGTAACCTTGAACTTAAAATACCATGGGCTTCTGCACCCTGCAATGTGATAGGATCACCCCTTTCTCTTTCCACACGTTAAGTACACAGATGCCATAACCGGAACCATACCAACAAAATGTTAAATGCATGCACATACACTTACAATGCAAAGGATGACTTGCATTCCAGGTCACAAAAACAAGCACAGTATAAAGGACAGCACGTGGACAGTCCTGAAATCCTGCAAGCCAGTGCTAAGAAGGGGAGGCAAAGTCAGTACAGTGAAGGAAAAGACAATTTGGTGGGCACAAGTTTTCAGTGAGAGTACACAGATACCAGCTCAGGCATAAAGAACTCCCTAGTGCAGTGTACATCATCATCACTCAAGTCCTCCCATCAGGCCTTGATGTTCTTTATCTAAATCAAGGGAGTATTTTAAAACAAACAGCTTCCAGGAAATAGCTGGTATGCACTGTCACCAAAGAGCAAGACTGACAGGCTTCCAGAAATGGAAGGCACAGCTTTCAGGAAACTATTTGCTCTAGCAGGAAGTCACACTGAAGACAACTCCTTGTTTCCAATTGCTCCACATGTAACTGCTGGCCTGGAGTTCAGTTTGTGGGGTTCTTTTCCTGTTCTGTATGCACATCTGGAATATCTTGCATGGAAAACATTTGGGCACAATCCTCTTTTCAAGGGAATGAAGATTAAAATAAATTCCTACAATTTCACATTAGTAGGTCCATGTTAAAGCATTTGAAAGCATACTAGAGTTACAGCATTGCAACACACAGATGAACAGCCAAGGCCCTTGATTTTAGCACCCGTCTTTTGAGCTGAATCTCTTCCTTTTCACCTCTTTCCTGGGACGATTTCTGGAAACAAAGTCTGGAGGTTTTCACTTGTTCTACTTGATCTGCTGGAGACCAGTAAAACCTGGTCAGTGTCAGCTGGTGTAAATGGGCACTGTTCTGCTGATCTGCTGGGATGCTTAAAATCCAGCTAACTTTTCTGAGTGCACAGTTAGACTTTGCTCCACAGCCAGTTGTAAATTCAGGGAGGATGTCTCTAACCTCTGTGGATTTCTACTAAAAGCAGTCCTTAAGGTTTAGATAAATAAAAACATATCATCTAGAAGAAAAGCAATTAAAAATCCTCCCAGGCTTAGATCTTCAAGACATATTTAAAGAAATTTAGCCAGCAAATATCAAAGCTACAAATCTGTTCTACCACTACTACTTCAGCAGTAAGATGAGGTACAAAGTTCTAGGTTCATGCACAACAAGAGATGTGCTTGTTCAGTTCCATATACTTCATCAATCTCCACACAGATTTGTGTTCACTGCATTCAGAGGTGATTCAGGGACAGGGTAGATGAGCAAAAGTTTTCTGAAGATACTAATTGGTTCAGAACGGTGAAAAGTCAAAACCCAATTGCAAAGGATTAGTGAACAGCCTCCTACTGACACACTGCTACAAAGTGCCAGACAAAATTCAGCACAGCAAAGTAAAGTACATGGGGAAAAGACAGTGCTACCTTAAGTTACCTCTTGTATGGCTCTATATTAGCTACTGCCACTCAGTAAGAGAGATCTTAGAAATACAGTGATAAAACAGATCAACATCAATATACATCTACAATGCAATCCTGGTTCTCAAGTACTGTGTGCAATTTTGGGTTCTCCATCTCTGAAGGAACTCAAGTGCAGAGAAAGGCCATGATTCAAGGTAAGAATGGTTTTTGAAGAAAGAACAACAGACCACAGTTCTTCCAATGGGACGTGTAAGGACAAACAGAGGTTATGACAAAGGTCTGTAGACTTACAAGTGGGATGGGGAATGGAAATGGGATGATTGCCCACTGTGCCTCTTCATACAGGACTAGAGAACTTCCAGTGAAATGATCAGTTTAAAACAAAACCAAAGGAGCTTCTGCATATACAACTCAGTCAAAATGGAAAAAAAATCAGTAGACTCTGTGCAATGCTGAAAGTATTGAGTTTGAGAAAGACTTCATTGAACATAAAAGAATTCATTGAACATAAAAATCTTACCAAATGATATTAAACAACAGGATCCCAGGAGCAGCTGAGAAAGTCTGGGTTGCATGCTACTGAAGAACATTTACGCTGAGGAAATGTTGTTTTATAGTTGCCCAGTGGCTGCATCCTTTCACGTGCATCCATTACGGGCCACTGCTGGACTATCAGTTGAGGACACTGAGCTTAACAGGACTTTTTCCTGACCTCATAAGTAATTCTTAGGTGATTCAAGGAGCTTGCAAATCTTACCCTGAAATGTGAGGAGTATCCATCTACCCTTTCATACATAACACCCTGACCTTTCTTCCCTAACAAATCCATATCACTTCAAGGTCATTTCTCACCAGAACTTGCAATAGTATCATTGATATGGAGAAAATTTTACTCTTTCTACCACTTCTTGAACCTCAAAGCCCACTCAGGAAGCCTCTCACAAGTAATCTCCAGTGACAACAACAAAAAAAATCAGTCACAGGGCCAGTCTTCTTTGACCAGATGAGCATGCCATTAACTTCCCTGTAATATACATCTTTGTAGTGACTCACTAAGTATTTAATTACATAATAAGAAACCTCTAGATTCAGGGTAGATCCAGGAAGACTGTTCCCACTGTGAGACTGTCTTTAGCAGGTATCTGCACTAGATCTTGGGACTGGGGAGAGCAATGACTCATCTACTGGTAATGTGCTGCAAAAACATCACCTGTCTGTTCCAGGCACACTGTGGAAAGACAAAGCTGTAACAGGTTGTGAACACAAATGCCCTCTACGATTACTGTCCTAGTGGCTAGCAAGTCACTAAATTTGCCTTTTGGGGCAGCCAACACTATAACACTCTTGAGTATACTCAGATTATATACTGAGTGCACTGGGGGGGACTCTTTGTGCTTGTAAGTGCATGCTGCAAGATTTACTCTAGTGACGAATACTTGAGATGGCTGGAGTTGACAGACAAGCCTTGAATAAATTCATGTGAGACTTACAGCAGATGGACAATCTGATTCTTTAACATACATGAGAATGCATGGGTTTAAAGTGTTGGGAAGTCAAAATATTAAGCCAAAATTCAGTCTGCATCATACAGCTAACTGTTTCTGCTTAATAAAGACCACTCTGCCACATTTGCTTTGAAACAGTTATTACAACTTTATACTGATCTTAGCAGAAACTTTCCACTGGCCTCTGCAGAAAAATCACATGCTTTAAGCTTCTGCTTTTGTTTCCTGAGAGTGGAAGTCTCAAGCCACTGCTGCTTAAAAGGATGATATCATTGTGCTTGACTGGAAATGCTCTCAAAAGACCAAGAAAGCTATGAGTTCAGTTGCAGCACTATTTACATTAGGAGACCTTTACTAAAAGCCATTTTTCAACTGCAATGCATTTATTATGTAATGCTTAGTTCATGCTAACCACTTGACAAAATACCACCCATATTACAGAGGGAGAAAAAACAATTGGATTTTCATGTGCTCAACCACACTCTTTGAAGAACCACTGCAGCACACAAGCCACAGTATATTTATGGCTCATTACAGATCCAAACCACTGGAAATGAGTACGGCAAAGCCCTTCTTAGGCAGTGCTGTCCAGGAGATGAAGCCCCACAGGAACAATGTGAATTGTCATTTAACCTTCCCCCCACCAAATCAAATTCAAAACTGGGGAGATTTGCAGAGGGAAATACAAACAGGTACTTCTGTGATATAAGACAGTCAGAAATGTCCCACTGGACTATGTTGTCATGGCTGGGAACTTACTGTCATTGCTCTCGTTAGTCTTTCCCAAACAGGGTAGTTCCTCCATGGGACAACTGCTGGCCTACCACTGGGAGAAAGCCAGGAAGCAAATTTGCATGCATGCAGCCAGTTGTACTGCTTCACTGTTGTTCTCAAACCAGGTTCTCCTGCCTCAGTCTCACTCACCCAGTGCAAGGAAAGCCTCAAGAAGAGGTGATGTGTCCACACAAGGAGTTTGTACAACATGTCCTATGTCCTGTAGTATTCTTGGTCAAAAGGCTTCAGAGAATGGATGCAGGCTAAGACACAGGTGATGGAAAAGGGAATCTGACTTTTTGAAACACTTTTTTCTTCTAGTGGAAGACTCAGAGAAGAAGGGAAGTTGATCCTCCACCTTGGTGCCCTGTGATCACACCCAGATTTTCTGCTGGGTTTTGAGCTACACAGTCTGCCTCCAATAGGTTCTTATATGAAAAAGAGTAAGGAGACACACTTTAACCTCCCTACCATACCTCCATGTGTTTGGCTCTGTTTTCTCATACTACAGAACAGGCTAAATTGAAGTAATACAAAAGATCAGTGACAGAGCTAGAATCCTGGTGTGAAATTTTAATTAGAAGTTCTTGTTTTAACTGTACCACTGCCCTTTGGGCAACACTCTAGATGCTCTGGATAAAACTGAGGAGCAGGTATGTAAAGTGTTTATTCCTTGCCTTTCTTTTTAAAAAAATTAAGAGTGCTGTGACATTTCGAGCTCATGCATTTCATCATGCAAGCACTTTAATTTATTTTTTAAAACCTTTGTCTGTCCATGATCTGCTAGTAATTACTGCATTTTTGCGAGCTACTTAGAACACTTAAGTGTTTCCCCAAGGCTGCAAATGCACACACACTTTAAAGCCAGCAGAAGTTAGTGTATCATCAGGGTCTCAGCCCACGCACTCACTCCCTGGTCATAGAGCTCTCAATCCTGCACCCTCCCCTTCAAGTTTCAGCATAAATATTTGTATAAACATACAATCAGGTCAGTGACTTTTAATCCGGATCAATTGCATGATGAAATTTACTGCATCACCTTGCATAAGGAATAACAAACAGGAATGCACAGGGACAAAAACAAGCAGGTAGATGTCAGGCTATGTCATATGTATTAAGACATTTCAAAAAACCATAGCCACTTCACTGCCCAGATATCAGAAAGGCATTTCCAGTTTACACTTCAAGCCCTTGGTGTTGAATTTACAGAGTTCTTGCACACAGTTGCAAGCCCTTGTATTAACCTTCTTGTACTAAGATACTGCCTCTCCATAAATCACAAAACAGTGCAACCAGTGAAGCCCATGTCCAATTAGACAAGCTAAAAACCTGTCTCTAAATCACTGTTGCACCTCCATTTGACTTGGCCCTTACTTTGCTTACTGAAATGCCTTGCTGTGAAGTACATCAAAGGGATGAAGCAAAAAAAAAAAAAAAAAGAATTAATCTCTGGACAAATTGTTGGCATTGGTTTACAGACTCTGTAGTAGATACAAAGCATGCTATCTTCAGTGTGCATGTCCAAGATTTGACACACAGTGCCTTCAACAAGCTGTGTCAAAAGCCTCCTTTGTTCATGAGCAGAAAGTTCTCTCTTTGTTCAAAGACGTTACTGCAGGTCAGGGCACTTTCTAGCCTCTAAAGACGCTAAGTTTCAAATGTGTTGGTTAAGATCCTACAGTTAATTTATCCATTTTGCCCGGCCACATTGAAGCCAGTTAGTTTCTGTTTCATTCACTGATGCATTACAGCAGCTTAACTAGAGGGTACACTGTGACACACTTCTGAGGAAAACTATGGACCTTTACTAGACAACAATGCACAGCAGGTTTAGAACTGCTGGCTTCTGGACTCTGGCTTTTTTCCCCTTGAACACAAGATCACGACCCAGCTTCTCAGAAGCCCCCCCAAAGCTGCACATAATGTCTTAAATCTACACTGCTGTTGCCAAGAGGCACAGAGTGGCTTATGACTGTTTCCTTTCACCAACAAACAACACAGACCTAACGACACAGACACCCTCAATACCTGCTTCTGTCAGCTACACTGCAGAAGCTTCCGTAAATAAGAAAAGCAAGACTGAGTCTCCACAGAGCCCAAAAAACCAATTCTGAGTGGTAAATAGTTCTCTATTTTCATCCCCTTAAGACCCCAAAATTCTAGCATCTTTGAATGGTTTAAGGTAAAATATGTATATATGTGCACATACACATACAACTGAAGACAAGAAGCTAATTATAGCGATTCCTCTCTAAACAGCCCATCTTTGTTACAATTCTAGTGCTGCTACCATATCTCTTAATGTTTATGGGTTGTCTTGCTCTTCCAGCAGGAAAGAAAGTGCAGATGGAGGACATGTGGAAAACAGAAGATGAGCTGTGGAGAGAAGTCACTGACCGCTATGTACAGTGCAGGAGAGTAATATGATTCCAGTACTTGATAATGACCCTCTTTGACTGGGGACAAAGCCAAGCAAGTGGTACATGACTTTCAGTACTGAAAGGCTCATCAAATCTGAAAACTCACACAGCAAACAATAGAATATTTGTTTTAGTGGGTAACAGTGTGGGTTCTGTTGTCCTTTCTTCACTCTACTGTTATTTCCAGTACTGAATTCCTCAAACTTCTATATTTTAACAGATACTGCTGATCAGTAGCAAAACATCACTGGATTGTCCTAGATCCAAGTCTGCTCTAGGTTTCAGTCATCCTGTAAATCATGTATGTTCTTCAAGTTCAACAAATTCTTCCCCCAATACCCATTCAGTTGGTTAATTTTTGAAACAGGACTTTAAAACTTGACTCTACTTTGTATGATTTAAGCCTGTTTAAAGGCTGTGTCCTGTCAGTGGCTAAACTTCCGCACTCAGTGGCACCATGCTAAGGGCAAAGGGCGATGGTTTTAGCGCTCAGCACACGCCAGTCTTACATCTAGGCTCACTCCAGCCAAGATACAACAATTGACTAAAACACAGGGACAACCAAGAGCCTTTTTGTTATGACACAGCATAAAAGAGTTTCCTCTTTAAAAACTGAACTGCGGACCACACACATTTATGCTCTGCAAGCAGCAGACCGAACAGGAAGGGTAAGAATGACAAGAAGAAGCAATGTTGTTCATGCTCCCGTGACAAAGACCGACCATCTTTCTTCTTTCCAACTGCCTTTAAGCAGTTCTGGCAATGCAGGGATGAGTTCCTAGACTGAAAGCCCTGGAAAATGTCACTGTGTCAATGACAGACTTTCACAGGTGGGGCCAGTGAACTCACCTGAAGAGGCTTCAAAGGATTAAGGTTAGTACGAAAGGCTTGCTCGGCTGCATGGAGTTTTTCCCTTGACAAGGTGCAAATGAAGGCTTCAGAGTCTATGGCCGCTGTCTGATTTTGGATTGTGAGAAATTCAGACGATGTTGAGTTATTGCAGAGATCTCGCAGTCGCATTCGATAACCAGACACAATGACCTACAAAAATGGGGAAAGCATGTAAGTCTCCCTTCATCTAAGGCTCCAACCAAAAAGCTGGTTATTGCCTAGACAAAGCAAACCATTCATAACATTTCCACGTAGAGGTGAGGGGGCACTCTTCTCTACAGGTTGAGCTGTCCTGATTCATATGCAACTCAATTCCAAGAAAAACTCTTCCCTGCCGAGAACATGGGAGAGAAGTCCTGGGGGAGGCAGGTCTCTCTTCACTTCCCCGCAAATATGCACGAAGCAGCAGTGATCCTCTCCTCCACAGCAGCCATTTCCTCCAACCAAGGGTACATGCATTGCCTAATGTTCAGTCTTCTGGGAACAGAGCCACAGAGACAAAAACAAGGCTTGTGACTAGACACAAGTCTGGCAAATATATGTGAAGGGCAAAAGACCTATGTCCCAAACTACTCAGACATATCTGCCAGCCACATTTTCTATGCAGTTCTGAATCAGAATCATCTCTCTTAACCCTGAAGTACCTACTCACTAACTGCTGAGACAAACATTTTGCAGTGTTTTTGAGCAGATAATGTATCAGCAAAAAAAAGTTATCTTACTGGCTGCAACAAATGAGATAAGATCCTAGAGTGTTCCTTCACAGTCATATTTTTCTTAAGGTAATGGTTTGCTTGTCAATAATGTTTCCTAATCCACAAGCAATCACCTTATTAACAAAATTGACAAAATCCCTCTGAGTTATCATCAGATCCTTTCAGGCCTGATAACCAAATTCTTTTAATAAGGTCATTTACTGACTTCATGTTTGCTGAACAACAAACTGCATGTCAAAAAGCTGCACACTTCTTGAAGGTGATAAACAACGAAAAATCCAGAGTCTATTATTGGAAAGAAATTTTTGTTTGCCTCGGGGCTAGATAGATGCAACAATTTTACTGTAAATGCACAGGTAACAACAGCTGTAGACTTTGTTTCTTCTTTCTGTCATTTCATAAGAGCCGGTGTGCATTGCCCAACTTACAACAACAGCTAAGGAGGATTGATCTACATTCCAGAAGAGTTAGCAGCTCATGAACTGGGTTGGTAAATCTGAAATTTGTTGTCTTTCAAAACCAAAGGGGTATGCACAGTCTGGGGGGAAAGGTGCATTACATTCAGAAAACAAGCAAATGGAGCTGACAGGAGAGAGAAGAGGTCTTTTATGCAATACTCATGCAAACCTTTAACTTTGGTCTGTATCCATATGCCAAAAATAAGATCTTTCAATGCCACACACCTAGCTCCCACATCAAAAAGGCTGGCCTTTTGAAAAATTCAGGGTGTTTCTTCTTTTGCCAGCAGAGATACTACTACCAGTGCTATAGCCATGCTGAAAAGAAGATATTTGTGGGGCACTGAAATAACACTCCCAGAATGAGCCCAAACAAGCTTCCCTGGGTGGACATACAGAAAAAAGTGTCTCCCAGTGCCTCAGTGTTCACTCACAAAAAGTGAAGTTGACCAACCCTTCACCATTCTGAAAATGTCCACCTTTTTCACCCAGATTTTAAACTCTTTTGGAGAGAAGCTGCCCTTTTCAAGCACTGAGCTCCATAACATGAGACCTTAGAAAAAACACTCTGCCTATCCACCCCAAACTAAAGCACCCAGTCTCACCAAGTCAGCAAGTTCTGCATCCACTTGCAGTCATCTGAACCCATGGTGTCCTCAGCAGGCAAAAATACATCCTAAATAACAGTTTAAGTCCCCTAAGGACTCTCAAGATGCCAGGCTCATGCCTGAAAGTAGCCATAGGTAATTGTTTTGTCCTTACAGGTCCTATCATTCTCTCCTTGGGACTTTTCCTGCTTCATGAAACAGAGATTTGCTCCAAGCAGAATATGCACTGCCCATTACTATTTACTCCTCACTTCTATTCAATGCATCATGCTGCAGCACTGGCCCAGGACCTCATTGTGCCTTCAACTTTTCATAGGGACAGGACCTACTCCTGCCTCCAAGCCACGCAAGAGCTGTCTGGCCACACCCGGACAACAGCAGCATACCAGACTTGGTTACATAGCTGCCTGCCCACTGCTGACCCAGGCACCTTCCAAATCCCACACCCTTCTCAGCACACCTGCCATGACTGGAAAAACAGAAGGCTGAGCCACTCTGCCCCAGGAAGCAACATGCCCATCAAGACAAGGCTTTGGTTGCTTTTATCTGTCTGCACTAATTTCAGTATGTTGGATACACAACCCTGCTGGACATGTTGGAGTGATGTCATTACAGTACTGCCAGTGAACAGTCCCATCTGCTTGGTGACTTCAGGTCCTTACTTGCTTGCATATCATAACTTCTGGCCTTGTTGAACAACCCCAGGACACCAACAGACTGCAGAAAAGGGCTGTATTTGCTATGAAAGGCTGGCATACTCTGGATAGGCCCTTCTACTCTATGACTTCTGAACAAAGCTGTGAGCCACTCATTCAGAGACCTAACAAACACTGCCTATTAACACTGAAGTCACTAGTCAGCTCAGCAGAGAGGTCAGTTCTCCAAACCAGATCTCCAGCAAAATCAAAGACATCCATTTTGTGAGTCAGATAAAGTCATTCTGCAGGAAGGGAGAGGTCTGCATCTCTAGTTACCATCTGTATTAGAAAAGTGCTCAAAGAAAATTTGGTGGGTCACTTCTCTGCAGCTTAGTGTCCTGTTGCTCAGATTAGCTCTTCCTGCCAATCCTGAGCACAAAATGCTATTACGACTTAGCAGCATCGCTCCCAGGGCTCTAGCCCTCAAGAATTACATAAACAAGAACACAGCTTGAAGCATTCAAGGAAGAACTAGCTGACTGACCAGCCTTTCACCACCCTTCCAACACACTATGTAGGTAAAAGCTAAGTTTTTTGCCTCCTTCCATTATACAACCAATGCAGTATGGCAGTCATTCAATGTAAGGTCAGGACTTTTTGCCTGTTTGAAAATCTTTCTGCCTCTCCAGTAACATTGGGAGAATGACTAGAATGCTATTGCTGTAGTCTTCCAGCTACCCTTCTAGAATCATCTGTAGCATGATTCTGTCTTAGCTCAAATTTCAGGCAAATTAGTTTCAAGTAAAACAAAGCATACAGCCTAAAATGGGTAAGAATTTTTTCTCTGCTTTACATTTTTTAGTAGAATGTATCCTTAACTTGTAGGATAACTTATCACTAAAACAGATGTGCAGTTGCAGGACAGCATCTGTAACTACAGGAAAACAAAGACTAAAAGGACTATTAATCCATTTCACTTCAATGAAAAGATCTGATCTAGAGTTGAGGAGCGAAATGGATTTCCTCCTCCTTTTGCATACTATCTTTTTCACCCTTTCAAGAGAACCCTGGCTCTTCCTTTGAAGTCCATTCTGGCTTCTGCATTAGAAAGGATGCTGGTCGACTAATTAATCGAACCTAGCAAAAAACATGTTACAAGCTTGACAATGGCAGACAGCCATCGCAAGACAAGGCTCTAGCCCACTGTCACCACTGGCTATGTTTATGACTGCAATCATGGTACACCCAGGATATCAGGGCTCTTGTACTGCGTAATGTACAATGCGTCTGTCTTGATGTATTGGCCACAAACCTGAAAATATAGCTCCTGCTGCTGCACAGGAATGTAAGGCAGAGCAAGACACAGAAACCCTGCTCTAGTCCAAGCTGAGTGACTGAAAACAGAACAGCGCTAGCAGCTTAATTAATGTTTTACTTCCATTAAAAAAAAAAAAAACCACACGGAAGGAAGAAATTCAGTTTAGCCTGGGGGTACTATTTTCTTCTGCAGGTCGAAACATTTGCTCATGGGTTCCCAGTGTCCTTTTACAGCTTAATATCAAGTAAGACAGTAAATTGAGAAAAAGAGGAAAGAGAAGCAGGGAATACATTTTCCTTTGTGTTTCTACAGCTCCTAGCACAGAGGGGTCCAGCACTGTGGATCTTGGCACTACAGCTAAACAAACAACAGACAAGCATTATGTTAGGAGCTGAAAGTACTCTTTACCTGCTGGAAGTTGACTCCTGCATCCAGTAGCTCCTCTACTGCAGATGATGGCATGGACACATTATGATGGAGAAAGTCAGAGAATGTCTCATTGTCAATCAGGAAATCTCGAAGTTTCAGGTCTGGAAAGTGACAAAACAAGCAACACTCTGGTCACAGCAAAGCCAAAAGGAAATTCGTGTGAGAGCTCTGAACAGGAAAAGTCAAGCTGACAAAATGGGGGAGAGGGAATTACACAAACCATAGCACAAAGGGAAAAGAGGAGCTGCTGGTAAAGTGCTCTGAAACTTGGCAGGCTTCAGAAATGTCAATCCATGATGCCTTGGTCTCAAAAAAACCCCAAACCAACAACGAGAAAAGAAATCAACCTTCAAAAACAACTCCCATTAACATCATTACTTCAGCTCAATTTGCTCATACATACACAGAAGCAAGGCACACCAAGCTGGTCCCCTGATCTGAAACCTACTACAGTATTAGCACTTAATCCCTGTGTTGTTACTGAGCATGGGACTGAGCTGGTGCATGGGCTACTGAGAGATTTACTAGCCTTTAATTATGTTAATAGCTGATTTACTCTACCATAAATTGCAAAGTCTGACATATGCAGGCACACAGGTATGATACAGAATCACACACAGATCTAGGAATCAATCTCAGCTACATGGAATTAAAAAATACATTTACAGCATTGTTTCCATTTCCTTTCCCAAATGCTTCACCTTCTCAAGCCATTGGTGTTACAACTCTTGGCTTTAAAACAAATTTGTACCTTCATCACAGCAGAGGGGAACCATCTGGAAATTATAATCCAAGCACACTATCTAAGTCCACAAAACTGGATCTTAAGAAGCTGACTCTCACACTGTTCTGGGTTGTTTTCTTGGGTTTTGTGTGTGGGTTCTTTTGGGTTTTTGTTTTGTGGTTTGGTTGAGGTTTTTTTTTTGAGGGAGGGGGGAGCAGTGTTTAGTTTTGGTTTGTTTTTTGTTGTTGCTGTTTTATTTCATTTAAGAGAGAGAGAGGCCAATTCTATCTCCACAATGCTTAAACAAGCAGTGATGAGCAAAGCAGCCATGACAGGAGCAGGTGAGACCAGGTCCTATAGGATTTACCAGAGTGAAGATTTCCAGGCTGCGGTAAGGCAACTAGCTACGTGTCATTCTCTATTTTCTACTCTAGGAGACAGGATGCCACAACCCAGAGCAAAGAGTGGAAAACCATGACCTCTAAAGAGAAAGTAATGACATGGAAGAACCAGGGGCTTGTACCTTCCCCCCTCCTACAGGGGAGGGCTGTAACAACTTTTTCTCCCACCTCTTTTGCAGGAGGGGTTTTTTGGTTGTTCTTTTTTTGTTTGGTCGCTTTTGGGTTTGTTTTTTTGGTTTTCGTTTCTTAGGGGGTGGGTTTGGCTTAACTTGGGCAGGTGATACTGTCAAGAATGGGCCCCCTCCGGAAAAAGCATGGTCTGCACTGAGGGTGCCACCGGAGGCGACAAGGGAGACCGGCGGGTCCGGGTGCCACTTCTGCTTCCCAGCCCGATCCTAGCGGAGGAGCCGGCAAGGGGAGGAACCACGCGCTCTGCTCTTGCGGCACGAAGTACACGGGGTTACTGACGGTCATTGCTCCCTCATCTACATATCCAGTTACAAATTCCCCGCTGCCTTTTTGTTCCACACGAAAAAGTAAATCACCCGCCTCTGCTGAGGCAACGCGGAGGTTACTCCGGGGCAAAAGCTTCTCCCTCGCCCTCCTCTCTCCCACGCAGCAGGACCACTCATGAATATGCTTGGTTTTGAGCACGCCGTGCAAACGCCCCGCCGAATCCCCCTACCGAAAATCAACCACCAACCCCACTCCCTGCCCGGGGAAAGGCTACGAAAAGATCTGGCTCCTGCAAAAACAGAAAACCGTCCTTTTCTTTCCAGCAGAGGCTAAAGCACCCTGCTTCACCGCAACTGGAGGAAAAACTTCCCCCACCCCGATTCCTTGGTTACTTCCTAAATGTGCCAAACTTCCTAAACACTTATGCAGCTTGTTTATTTTTTGGTGAGATCATCAACTGTTCAGAAAGTCAGATGGACAAAGGGGTGGCTGACTGAAGGCACACTGGCATGCAGGGATCAGATGTTTGGAAGCTTTTTCATTGAATCTGTCCCCATTTAAGACACTTTTCAAGCTTCTCTTAAAGGGCCACAAGCCTTTTGGAAAAAAAAAATAGTAGCCAAGCAATAATTCTTCCACTTTTCTGTTTCCTCATTGTTCTGTTGCTTTCAGGTTTTGCTAGTCTATTTTGTCTGGGCTTGGCTTGGAGGTTTTTTGGCATATAGAAGCATGATTTTCCTGGTCAGGGAGATATTCTATGGGCAATTGCAGGAACACAACCTGAACTACACAGATTCCTGCTGACCTGCCTGTAGTCATGAGGGGGAGTAACAAAGAGTCACCATCTTCCACAGCTGTAATTAACCAGCCCAGCATTAGAAGACCAGTGCCTTTTTTTTCACGCCAAGCATTTTCAGACTTGCTTAGCACTAGAGTTTGCTGAAAATCAATGCTGCCTTCCAAGGACCTCCTACAAACATCTGAAGGAGTTTTCATCATCATTTGGAGTAAACCATGAAGGAAACAAAGCAAGGTTACCAAAATTGTGGGGCAGTGTTTGGCTTCCAGACAGTTGATCATGAACCCGTGATCACCACCCAAGGCCACACGTGAAAGCTCTGTGAGACCAAGGGACTGAATCCCAACACCACAGTCCTGGCTGCAGCACCCTAAGCACACAGCCAGCCTTTCGTACCACGCATTTTCTCCCCTACCCCACCTGGTCCTACTTCCAGGACTTCTGGGTCAGTGTCTTATGCAATCCCTCTCAATCATGGAGGCATGCATAACAGCTGGCACATGAAACCACAGAAGAGCACCGAACACTGCAATGCATCTAAATTCTCTCTCTGAATACCTCAAAAAGTCAAGAGTTAAGAGATGTTTCCTCTTGAAAACAGCCATTCCCATCCAAGATGACTGGTTGCCCACTTGGGCCTAAGGAAATAAAAGAACATTACTTAAAAAAAACCCTCCAAAAATAGAAAACAAAAGAAACAGGCAAGTCTTCTGAAAGCTAATACCAAGCTCACTTAATAATGCAAACACCTGGAGTGGAAGAACACATTTTACCACCATGGGCCTACTACTGCAATATTTTCCTGACATAAAAATTTAGACACACTATCAAGTTACTCAAAAAGCATGAGACAAAATATCAGCTCAAACATGATAAAACTTGCATGTCTCCTCTCTTGCTTGAGAGTGGCCAAGAGCATCATCACAATCAGCTACTGCAAGCTGGTGGGCACAGAACAATGCCAGGCAGCACACTGGAGACCAATCTCTCCATGTACTTCGACATGGACACGCAGCCTCTCCTTCCCCCTCCCTACATCTTCCACAGAAAACCAAGGGAGCTGCAGCCCTGCATGCTCCCTCACTCCCACCACTGGGTTTGGCCTCCTGGCTGAAACCATAGGCCCCAGCGAGCAAGCCAAGACCTAGGCACAAATGGGGAGACAAACTTGAGGTCAGACTGAGCAAACACACTCAAAGACTGTCAAATCTGATGTGAACCATCTTGCTGATTCAGTGGTGGGATAGTCAGCAGAAATAATACTGAGACAGCTTTTCCCCATGGCAGACTACTTTTACAGTTTCAGTTCTGACACCAAGGGAGCAACAGTAGGGAACAGAGACTTTGCTTATAAACCATGCAAATAACCCCCAAAACCAACAGGTCTAGCAGGGCTGAAATGCCTTTGTTGTAATTAGCTCCAGTTTGGGCACAGTACGGCAATGCAACAAGGAGACCATCCCCACCCACATGAAACAAGCAGAAGAGATGTCCATATCCCATGTGGGACAGGGAGAAAGATCCTTCTTATGGTCACATAAGGAAGCTTCCAGCACAACTGAGAACTTCCAGACCCGGACATCTTGTGCCTTAACCACAAAGCTTCCCTTCCTCTCTGAAGTCACCAGTCAGGATTAGACAATCACACATGGCAGCATTCCACAGATATTGTCTTCACAAAAGGCACAGCTGTCCTTCATTTCCACACAGTTCAAACAAACCTTGGGGGCTGCATTCTGGGCATCAAAACCAGAAACTCTTGGATTTTCATATTGCAGAGCATCTCCTACAGGACTGTAACCCTGTATTACATCTTAAGATTTGCATTTTACTGACAACCTAACATTTTCCAGCACCTTCATGCCTGGGCACAGTGGTAGGCCAGTCAGTTCTTGCTTAAGAATCAAATCTGTGTGATAATAGAAAAAACCCCAAAACCCAAAATGTAACCAAAGAGCTCAAGACAGTCACATGAATTAGTGAAGAAAAACAACCTCTATGCTTGCTATATTGCTGATTAAAATGAACATCTAAATAAAAATATGCATTATAAAAAAATAGCAAATCAGTGCTATGTGCGGGTCTCTGTTCCATGCAGACCACAACTGAACACTGTGCAGTGAAGGAAGTATCTGTGGTCCAAAAGCCACACGTTTCTAGTTGCCTCATTTCAGAAACACATCCCCAGTTACTTTCACAAGCTCAAAAGGTGGGTCAAAGTGCAAGAGAAGCCATGGCTGGCAATCAGTTTTAATTTGCTGATCTTACTACAAGTATGATCATAACAGGGCCCACAGTAAGCAGTGACAATTTCCAACAATACTGGGAAGATCCACAGACAAGTGGAAAAAAAAGCTTCTAGGGGCAGGTTACAGAACTAGACTCTTCTCAAACTTCTCTCCCATTCTTTCTTCCTTCACTGAGAAGTGCAGAGGGTTCATACCTTCCCCCAGAAACTTAATGGTGCAATGTCTTTTAAAATTAAACAATAGGGTGGGAAAACATAACCCCATGGAAGTTGTGGCTATGTTTTTCATATCCTGAACACTGCTTCCTAAAAATACAAGGCACGCAAATGGTATTCAACATTATCTCAATCCACTGTAGAGTACAAAGCTCACCAGGTTCTAAAGATAATTTGTTGAGTTTCTGCCCAAAGAGTTTGTGCCCGTAATCTACAATATAGCAGGTTTTCAGCCACTTTAAAGCTAACAAGCTCAATGAAAACACTGTGACATTCAGATCTACTTCCCAGCTTCACACACCTTAACTCCCTACAAAAAACAAATGAAGGAAAGGGGAGAAGGAGCTTCATGCCTTAAGTTAATTCAGCAGCTAAGAGGAAAGCAGGGACATATGTCTGATCTACAGGCATGGCTTTTTGTCATCAAGGGATTTCACTCTCTACTGATTAAACATGCAAGACTGAAAACAATTATGTTATTTTCTTTGTATCAATTGCAGTCAGGGAGACTTGCTAGCCTTTGGCTAAGCCTGTATTCATCATAGCCAAATATCAATGTAACACAGAAGCTGGTAGTAAATTCTGACCCTTATTTCTTACCACAGAGACTGCTCATAGGGCAACCCAATCATTTTTGTAACAGCAACTAAGGCATCACAGCAAGATGAAACAATGAGATAGGATGAGGCATGAGACACCTTAGTTTCATTCTTTAGAATCAGCAAGCTTCCACAAGTGCACAAAGGAGACAAAAAAAGAAGTGGGTTCCCAGCTCTGCACCCGTCTCCACCAATTAACAGAAGGAGCAAAGCAAGGAAGAATGTCAAGTGAGCAAACAAGGCATTTCCTTCTCCCTGTTCAAAGACTTCAGATTCACAGTTTCCCATTCAAGTAAAACTGCACTTCTACAGGAAGGGAAGGCCCAGCCTGATTGCACAGCTGGCTGTCAAGTCTGTGCAAAACTGTGCCCAGGCGTGACTGGAGAACAAGGTCACAAGACACCCTGGTCATACAGGCCTGCTTCACCCAGGGCACTGCTTCTTCACTGGTCATGCTTCCAGCAACAGGAGATTTGGATAACACAAGCCCATGGAGATGCTGAAGCTGAGATCAAGAGCTGAAGCTTCAGCTCCAGCAGCTGAGAGTGTTTACTAGTAGCACACATGACTCTGGCTAGAAACTTGTCTTTCAGGAAACCCTCACATGGTGAGACAACCAGGGCAGGCAAATCAAATGCTGCCACAGAATTATCTTGTACACTGGAACTTTCTATTAATTTTTCATTATCCAGGAAGTACTCCTCTTGAACAGGTGCACTTTAACCCAATGAGTGTGATTTTCACACTCATTACTTATCACCGTGACTTAATGACAAAAGATGTCTGAAGCTACTTCCTATAAAAATAAAAATGGGCTCTCAAATAATTTCAACAGCTGAATCAAAGACTGAACAACTTGCAAACTGACGATCACTCAGAGTAAACTGACACCCATCCAGAGGAAACAGCTATCTCCTAAGGGTGAAACCATGCTACTGCACTGTACCCTACTGAGCCAATGACACTGACTGACAACGTGAAAAGCAAACTTTTCGCAGTGCTGGGCAAGGCAACAAGTTTTCACTTGCCTTCATTATACTCCTAACCTTGGACAACACATCCAAAAAGCATGACAAAGCAATATTTTTTAAGGTTTTTGTCTTGGTTTCTTAAGCAGTTACTAGGTTTTAATTATTCTTTTCCTCTAGGGCAGCTTTCCCCCTGTGAGGTGAGAATAGCTCTCAGAGCTGCTTGTGTACCTATTAATGCTGGCAAGAGCTAAAACTGTCCCGTGAAAAAGTTGGGACAGCCATGCCCCAATTTGCTTACAAGAAATCAAGCAGCTCAGCAGGCCTGTTGTGCAGGATTGACTAGAGTGAAAATACAAGCCTAATTTGCTCACAGTCAAAGTGCTGTTCCTTCTACAGCCATGGCCTGACCTGTTTTACAGTAGTCTACAGCTCTCTGCTCTGAGGCCATCACACATCAAACAGTGCTGCCTCTGCAGACACTAGATAATACCAAAGTGAACACCCCCTTAGCCAGGGCCCATCATCTTTGTATATCTGCCATGCCAAATGGTGGTGTG
Organism: Ifrita kowaldi; assembly: GCA_013398055.1. Classification (NCBI taxonomy): domain Eukaryota; kingdom Metazoa; phylum Chordata; class Aves; order Passeriformes; family Cinclosomatidae; genus Ifrita; species Ifrita kowaldi. The sequence goes on along the minus strand of VZRS01006856.1, from coordinate 228,190 downwards.
AGTCAAGAGGAAGCAGTCTGCCGTGCATCTCCAGCTGCTAGCATCTCTCCTGAGAGAGGGGGAAATGTTGTGCAACAGGCCCGGGTCTTCCCTCTCATCCTGGGACTGTGACATTGGGACCACCTCCATTCCTCTCTAAGTCACTGTTTTTGCTTAGGAGAGCTTCAAATACAGCCCAGCACAATTACTCTGGCAGAAAGCACAGCTCTCAGCATGTACTAATGCACATACACAAACCAGTCCTCAATTAGCCTTCACTGGGGGTACACTGACTTCAGGCATACAGAGCCCATTAAGCCAGCTGCGATCCCATCTCCGCCCTGCGTGGGAAGCCAGCAGCAAACACAAGGCTAATACATCCCTTTGTGTAGTTGTTACAGTCCCAAAAGCCATCAGGCCCTCTTCCTGTGACACACGGGACAAGAGAAAGACTCTGCATCAGAAAGCCAAGACACCAGGCACAGAGCCAAAAGCCTCAGGCTGGTTACCACAGCCCTGCCAGCAAACACAGCCTGCAGAGCTCCTACCTACTGAGCGGCACACCCAACCACCTCCCCAAGCCTCGCGTTACGCCACACAACAGATATTCTCATGACTTTCCCCACTGCAAGGCAAATTCTATTATCAACACAGACAACCATGAAATAGAGCTTGCCAACGAAAAAAGCAGAAAGAAATTATGCAGAAATTATACTTCTAACAGCGGAAAAAAATTTAAGCAACCTTAAAGGAAACACCCTAAGAACAGTCACTGTATTGCTTTAAGAAGCAAATCCTGAGCAGAGCTCCAAATTGCATGGCATTATAACTGGTTCAAAATTCTCCTGCTAATGTTCACAACATAAGGACAAACTGCAAATTTCTTAGCCTCTGAACTGGCTCGTCACTCACAGAGATGACAGCCCACAGAAGTGACCATAAAAATACTTCATTATTACAACAAAACTATTTTCAGGAGTGGTAAATGGAACACACTCAGGGATGGTACAGGCTACGGAGAAGGTCCTCCAAAGCTCAGGGCAAGATGGGTCCTTCTACAGAGGCAAAAAGTAAGGGTTTGCTGTCAGGATTGGATTTTCATTGCACAAGGAATATTATGCCCTAGATAACATGCAGGTTTTAGATGTTTCAAAACATCAGCTCAGAAAGTAAAATACATTAAAAACCCCAAACAATAGAGAAACCGAAAACCAAATGCCATGGTCACATCCAGTCACATACCCCTATTCTAATGGCAAGCATAAGCATACAAGGAATGGCATTATGCTATTAAAAATGCATGGAGCTAAACAGAAGTTGAAAGAATAAGCTGTGACCAAGGAGGACCCTGTCCAGAATTCTTTGTAGTTGAGCAAGTGACCCTAAATTTAGTGGAAATTCAAATCACAGGAAACAGCAGGGCTGGACATTTTAATCAAATGACCATTACTAATAGTAGCAGTGTTTTCATAAGCCAGCCGTGTAAGCATGCATCTGTGAGACTGCTGGTTCAAATCCAACCAGAAGACACTCGTATGAGAATCATTCTGAATCCCCAAAACAAGCAGGTAGAATGAATCCATTAGTACCGCCCTACTTGAAAATTATCACAGCACCACCTATCCAGTTTCAAGAGCTTCTCCCATGAAACTGGCATGGGTAATGATGAACCGTAAGCAAAATAGCAGGCAGAGCTTTCCAGGATCAAAGCACTCCGACTGTTCTGCACTTGTATTTGCTCTTTCTTATACAGAAAGGTTGATGAGAAGAGAAAAAGCTGCCCCTCCCTTGGGTGCGAAGGTTCACTATACCAGATATCTGTTCCTCTTACTTGTCACAAATTCGGGGAACCTGACTGACATATGACTTGTTCTAAAGTTTAGCAAGATACCATGTCTGCAGTCAGCAGATCATAGTAGCTCTTACTTTTCCTATGTTCAGGAAGACCTGACAGCTCTGAATTCAGTGCCAAGTCCTAATGCTCCTTATCTAGCACACTGCAGCATAAGCCACCTTCAGAACAAGGAGTAAAAGCAACCAAGAAACGCTAAAGATTAACAACAATACGCCAATCATTATACTGCACTTAGTTTAACCAGAAACACTGTCTATTTCCACTGACAACATATCTATATCTAAATTATTTCAACCTCCCATGATTGCTCCCTACATTTCAATTTAGTTGGTCACTGCAAAGTTACCCTTACGGATAGTTCTTTGGGTTTGCTTTTGAGTCTCAAGTCCAATGGACAGGAATAAAACTTCAAACTTCAGCACTAAAGAAAAGATTCTGTTTTCTGTGCCTAGTTTAGGGCAACCTTTGCAACCACTCAAGCCCTTCACTACTATAAATCAGACTGTTGAGCAACAGCACTTCAAAATAATTGAAAAACTTTCTCAATCTTTGGGAAAGACTGAAAAACAGATACTTAGAAGATAAGGATTGCCCAAATTCACATAAAGGTTTGACTGGAAATTATGTCTCTCATATTCTGAGTGTGACAGTATACTACACTACATTAGGATGGTCCCAACAGACCCTGCCTTGGTAATTTCAGGAGCTCATCCTTCCAGCTGGTTTTCTATTGGACTGTCAATATACTAACCATTCCTTCCCTTTGGTACTGACATAACTTGCTGGCTGAAAACACACCCTGGAGCATTTGCACCACACTGTTTTACACAGAGGGCTGGATTACTTCTAGGCACAGAGAAGAACAGTGCCTCCTGATACTTTAGGAACCTGATTCCATGTACCAGAGTCACAAAGCACTGGAATTACCTGAAGAAAATGGAGTGTGTACTGCTGGAGAGGTCTTATGCATTATTCCTATGGATACACTGGTAAAATTTCCTTACACTTTCTTAAGGTAGCAGCAGAGATAACATGAACAAGAATTAAAAAGACCAGGTAGGTGAGGACACTTGTGGTCTTAAAGGGCTACTTCTTTGTCTTGATTTGTGTTCTCTGGCTATACAGGACACTGTTCCCCACCTGCTAGGCAGCAAGCATGTGGAACAGAGCAGGGTAAAACCATAGGTGATTGGCTGCTGACCACGTCACACACCTGTGCCTTTGCTACAATGGAAATTGTTGGGACAAGGGACTTCCAAGTCCACATCATGTCTCCAGTGTCAAAAGCACTTTTTTTTTTTTTCCTTTCTCCCTATGGTTTTGAAGTAGCATTTTGTTGGGTAGGCAGCAGCTGCTGCTTTCCTAAGGAGTTAGTTGGCACAAGCCAGGAACAGGCACTCAGACTTCAGATATTGCTATCCTTGCAGTAAGCTGTCTTTGTCCCATAAGCAAATCTCCTTCTGGCATAAAGCTATGCTCAGTCAGCTTCAGATATGGTCCAGTTATGTTTCAGTTGCACATGTTAGAACAGATAGAGAACTATAAGGAAAAGATGTTCAGAGATACAGTAGTTTATGTTTATTAAGTTCTGACCATATGTGGTTTTGTAAACCTTCTGACAACGTCTATCAAAAATACATCTAAATATTACCTCAGGTAGTATGTGCCTCTAAAAATACATGTTTAGAAGAACAGAAAGGTTCAGAGAGGGGAAAAAAAACCACCACAAAACACCAAAACTCACAGGAAAGGGTCTTACTTTAAATCCTTTTAAAGGGTCGCTTATTGCACCTTCCTTAAAACTAAAGCTAAATTACAAAGGGAAGGAAACTCTGGCTGTTTATAGACGATGTGTGTCACAGAACAGCATGAATCTCCCCCACATACAGCACACAGAGTGCTGCCAGGTCAGCATAAAAAAAAGTTAGGGCAAGATCTTCAGCTAACAGATGCGCTACATTCCACTAAATTTTCAGAGCTACACCAATTTATCAGCTGAGGATTCCTGATACACAGGCCTAAGCAATATGCAGTTTTAACAAACTCAGTTAATTATTGACACATAGTAAATACATAAACAGATGCATTTTTAAAAAAATTCTGCTGCTGTTGCATTTAATTCAATAGACTTCTCCAGAATTTTGAGAACAAAACATATGAATGTATAAGCACAAAACTTGTAAAGTGAATTTAAAATGTATTTCAAACAATTCACAACTACTACTGCATAAAACACAGAAACAGCAAAAAAATTCTAGGGCTGGAAGAAGAGAATGTTGCATTTTAATGAAGCTGCAAAAAAATTCAGCAACAGGTGGCAGAATATTTTGCTTGATTTTAGTCAGGACCCTGGTATTAACACTCACTTATTTTATGACCAAAAATATTTAACTAGAACATGAAAGACTCCCCAAAAATTGAACTGACATGGATTTTCAAAAAAATCGGCCAAGCAATGCTCTATCTTCTTGCCTGTGTAAAAATGAACTTGATACACCATCAACATTTTTCACAAGCCATCAGCTTTTATTGCCTCCTGACTGCATTGAAAACTGCCACATCCTACTGCATTTCAGAATGAGGGCAGCTGTTTATTTATTTAGCTCACAGGAATGCTGTAAAAATTAGGTAATAAGTGTTTGTAATGAATGCTGAAGATAAAATGTATGATTACTAGAGATGGCTCCAAAGCTGAATATTAACTTGAGAGATATGGGAGGTCAGACCCAAATTAGGCACTCTGGCCTCAGTACCAATCAAACACAGAAGTGCACAGGGCTTTTTCCAAATGGGGCAATTTCATAATCTCCACTCTCATGAGAGCTCAGGCGCACGGAAATCCCCTGAGAAAGCTGAACTTTTCATCAGATAACAGTGTTACAAATTTCCTAGGGGACTACTAACACTAAGCTCAATGTGAAAAGTCTCTATCCTGCTGTCTCAACCAATCTCAGACTGCAGCTTAAATAAACCAAATACAGTCTTCCGCAAATCAGGCAATTTATTAAGATTCTGAGATTAGAAGTCAATGAAAACAAATGCAGAATTTGCCACAGTGGAAAACATAGAAAATAAATGCAAATTGAAGCTAAAACAGCGCAAGTTTAGGCAACATAGTCCTGACATTAGCAAGCTGTACTGACAAGACTGCATACAAAGAGAGAGATAATAGCGAAGTGTGAGAGGTCTAACTGTTCACTTAACGCTCTCCACTTCATTTGCTGGTTTAAAATGAAAGTCAGTGCTGACAGACGAGGCTAAAGACTAAAGAAAACACCCATAACTGTTTAATATGGTCCTTCTTCTGCAGCACATACTATTAATTACTGACAAGCACAGCTAGTAATTCTTGTTTTCTTTATCATTGTGTTTGTATCTAGACAAGTTAAGAAAGATAAAGGTGGTGCCCTCAAGAAATGGCAATTTGGTATCTATTGGAATAGCTCTGTTGCTAATTGTAGTTACGGGCACTGCTGACTCCCCTACATGCAGTCAAACCATTAACCAGCACTATCGGGTTAGCTGGTTCTAAAGTTAACCATGCTGCCAGGGCAGCCTTATGCTGACAAGCTTGTAATAATTCTCCTTGTGTGTTTTCAGCAGGGTTCACACAATCTTCTGCGAAGGATTCTCAGGAAAGTTTTTCTCAAGCTCCTGTCACCCAGCATAGTGCAGACACTAGAGCAAGGCCAGACTTAACTTAACACTGCATGTGTTTTTTCAATTCCCCATTCAAAGAGATTTCAGTCTTGCTCTCTTACATCCACACATATCTACCCAGAATCCAAGCTGGCATAATTCTAAAGTTCTCTCTTCCAAAGCATCTCTGTAGAAAGGAAGGTTAGACCAAAAGCAGGCTCTAAAGCCCAGTTCTACAGAATCAGAATACAGCAATATACATTATGCTGTATGTGTTTACCCATCTCAACCTCTAAGCAAAGTCATGTAGCAACAACTGCTCATGAACAGTCCCATGGAAAACAAGTATGATTTGCCTGGGAACAGATTTAATAGTACAGCAGACCTTTGTACCTTGACCTCTATGAAGATAATTTTATTATCTTGATAATCACATCCTTGGCTTCCAAATAGTAAGGAAAGCAGAAGCAGGCTCTATTGAAAGTGGTAATTCCATATGCAGTTATATTGTAGTCACAGGATGCTATTTTCTGAATTATGCAAATATCATGCCACCTAAATAATTAAAGCTACATACCTAACTGCTCAATAAAAAACCTGGGACCAATGCTGCCATAAGAAGTCTTTCCATGTTTGCACATCTCTGACTGTCAGCCTCCCAGTTTCAGTTTAGGACAGAAAAAAATAACAGACCCACTGGATTCACACAGAGACTTTGTTCACTACCTGTAGTAAGGCACTTAAAGTGCCCTTCCAATAATGTTTTGGAAATGTCTTTCCAGAAGATCTGCAGTTGTCTAAACAATTCCCATTTACTCAAAATGATTAAATCTAAGGACATTCATGTCTGTGCCTGCTCAGCAACACAGACTTGAAGAAAAAATTTATTAGACAATGTGGGAAAACTGCCATGTGTACCTGAATCTCCTACCCAATCAACATGGCACACCACAATCTCTGTGCAATCCACATACCCAGTACTGGCCGCTTCTTCCACTTGCTCATTGTGACAGGCTGCATCTCACCGCAGCAGAAATCACAGTGGCTCCCACACAGTCCCAGGCTCCCCTTCCTGGAGGGATGCTTTGGGCTGGGAGGAAGAAGCAGCCAGGAATGCCCTAGGGACTTCTGCTGAGGGCTAGTGCAAGGTAACTGGTACTGAAAACAAAGTAGTCTTCCTACCTCCCTAATAAATCAAGATATCTCTACTGATACCACAGGGCAGCATTCTGGCAACACTTTTTCTCGACCCAAAGGAAAGGCAAGGACCTGAATGTCACTGTGGAGCACACTACCAGAGAACCCAGGTGTATATTTATGCACAGCAACAGGAATGCCACCCTGCCACAGCTGGTGTTTCTGGGGGTGAAGGCCACCAGGATACACGGTTTGCTAGTATTCATTCTAGCCTGGCTGGTTTTCGCTAAGATTCTTCCCAAAGGAAGTCAGGGAGGAAACCAGTTTAATTAGGGTGTAAGAATCAATCTGAATGTTTAGCTTGAGGGTGTGGGGTCAATTTGGTTAGGGACAAGGCACTGAGGAGGGAGTTAGCCATCACCTTAATGTAACCTAGCAGATAATGTATGACATCCTGTTTCCCTGAGCAGCCTGTAATCATACAGTAATACACAAGCCACCAGAAAACCCCTCCCAAGGCTGTTCTTTAGCCCAAGCCTTCTACCATCCTTTGCCTGTTAAATAAAAGAAGCACTAATAGCACTGACCAGACAGGCTGCAAACTCCTTCAGTCTCAACATCTCTCTGTGCAGCAGAGTGAAACATCAGCAAAGAATGCCACCCAGTTGATGTTTCTCTCCTACCACGAGCAATGCTAATCCAGCAAACAACAGGGACAGTCAGGGCACATGAGGAATAATAGCCTGAGATCTGATGCAATTTCTTAGGCGATGTTTGTTTCCCTCTGCCTATTTCATTGCTCCATTTTTGTTTAGTTGGGTTGGCTTCAAGAAAAATAGAAACATGCCCTTTGGAATCACTGAAAACTAAGACCAATGCAGTAAATGTAGCCAGGCTGGCTTATATCTGCAACTTTTAGCAATAACCAAAGAAGACGGCTTTAGTTATACCTGTTAATTTATTACCCTGTGGCACTGCAGAACAATGTATTTTGGAGTCCTGCAGAGAGAAGGAAGAAATAAAGAAAGTGTGCCTCAGAGTCAATAGCAAGCTGTATCTCCATCTTTCAAAACAGAAGAAAAGCTTATTTCTTGCAAACACTTAACCTGATAAAATGACACTTTGGCCAGCTGCAAATTCAGTGCCTGAAAACAGCGATCCAAACCTACTGCAGCTGGCAATCCCAGCAGCCTTGTCATGCTCTTGAAAGTGCCGTCACCAAGGTCTTTGACTCCCTGTTCTGATTTGCACTCTGCCTTATCGTGAGCGTTAAAGACCTTGGTGACATTGCTGGACAGAGATGTAACAAGTGGAACAGAGAGGGCACCTGGCACCTGCCTGCAAAATTGATTATGTTACGGTATGTGTGTGCCTGCACGTAGATTCCACTGCTCAGGGCTTGCTGGAAGCAGCCACACAACAGCAGTGCCCATAGAGCATGACAGCTGCATGTGCTGAACTCCCTCACACAAGCAGTTAGCACTTTATCCTGGCCAAAAAAGGTGCTACATGAAGCAACTGGACTGTTCCTTACTGGTAACACCTTCTTCTCCAACAGAGAGCTCTTCTCTGCTGCTCCTTCTCAAAGTCCTGCACAAACAGCCCTGTTACGAGGAATTATCTCCCACCCCATCAAGAAGTGCCTAAGATACAAAGCCTGTCGGAATGAGTGCACAGCATGGCCTGAACAAAACCTTAGTGTCCTACCTTGTCTTTAACAAAGACACTGACCTGCACATAGCTGTGCAAGCACCTCAAGCAACCTGCCATCTTAAGTAGGTCTCTCATCCCCAAGGTTCACCTCATGCATAACTTCATATCAGATGACTAAGAGTCACACCTTGACCACTAGTTTGTGAGGGTTGTTTTAAAGAAGGTTCAAGTGAAAGGACTTTGGCAAATGGTCTCTAAACAGATTCCAGTGTCAGAAGCCACATACAGACCTGAATACTCTGCATGACTAGCATGAGCTCCAGTTTGTATGCTGGCAATGAGAAATCAACTCCTGGAAGCCTGTTTTAAAGTCATCAGGCAGCAGCAGGAAGAGGGGAGGGGAGGGAGCTGCAGACACTCCAACAGAGCCCATGCCACACACCAGGGACCATACAGTCCATCCCACGGGGAAGCTGCAAAGCTGCACCTGTCTGCACCACCAATTCACAGAGTTTCAGGTCCAGGCCAGAGTTAAAACATACAGGACATTATAATGCTTTCAATTATTAGCTTATTGATAATCAGCCTTCCTGCTACTGGGGAAAACATATGTATAAAGACAGTGCTTTCAGGCTGGGTGGTGCACTTACACCTGGCATCTACTCCTACCGTCTCCTTAGGTTCCCAGAGTCACTGGAGGAAATGCCCCCAAGTGAAGAGGATTTGCATCTCTCACACCTCATCATCAACAGCAACTGAGAGTTGACCTTCCTTGCACAGGAATCTAAGCACTGCTAAGTATAAATACATGAGTGCTTCTAAGATTAGAGGATGCTGTTCCATGCATGCTGTCAGAGAATGAATTACACAGCAAAGGAGTGGGCAGCAGGGTCCATCAAGCTGGAATGCTTTGTAAATGAGCATGAGAAGGACAAACAGGCTTTGTTCTCTAAAGGCCTTACCAACAATGGACATTCTGTCATTCTAATGACACAGAGACTTGATTTTTTGATTACACATTCAAAATGCTTTATTGCAGAAATATAATCTGTGATGACTGGGTCTCAGGCTTGTTTTTGCAGTCAGTCCACTAGTCTTTACAGCGGAGAGAAACATGAGCCTTCTGACTTTCAACTTGTACAGTATTCCATATGCAAAACTCTTCTTGGAATCACTCCTCCCCCTCAAACCTTCCCAGCAGCAAGAACTTCAGCTTATGGCTTTGATGGCGCTCTTGTAAATGGCCACGTCTGACGTTCACTGCATGTCTCAATAAAAAACACCACACCAGTATCTACTCTCTTTGGAAGAGTTAACTTGCCAATGTAAGTGTAAAGGTAGTACTACTAAAGTGTAAAATACTACAACTGAAAGTGTAAAACAAGTAACAACATCATCTGTCATTCTGATGGAGAGAGCTTGTTCCCAGCAAATCAAACCAAACAACTGAAGATATCCATGAAAACAATATTAAACTTTTCCTTGGGAAACAGTCATCTTAACTCATTTTGGCTGTGTTCATTATGTGTTCATCTCTGCACAAAGGGTTCACTCTGCATCCTCCCCCCTCTGAAGCTGCTGCAGTTTTACATAAAAGCTTGAGGACGTCACTCACCGGCTCCCTGAGTGAAAAAAGAGGAGGCCTGGTGGTATGGATACTGAGTTCCTCAGCACAGAGAAGTGTCCTTCATACACAAGTATCAACTAATGCTCAGAGTCAGTAGACCACAGTATTATGTTCAGATCTGGTCACATCAAGATTCTGCACAGCCTTGAAGCGGAGTGAGGAGGGTTAAATATTTGAGACAAATACCTTGCACAGTCCACATCTGTACATACATTCAGCACATATCTGCCAACCTGTCACTAACAGTACAGATTATTCCAAGGCGACCTGCAATGTACTGAGCAACACAGGAAAGAATGTAAACACCATCTCTGCTTAAAGTGTGCTCAGCACACATCAGACTATGCAACATTATTCACATCATACCAGGTCAGGTATTTTTCTTCCTGCAGTGTGCCTGAGCCATCCTCAAATGAAGAGAGCTAAGAAGAACTACAGCTGCGGAACCAAGGACAATTTTCACAAAACACTAAAATATCACCTATGTCCAAAGAGCACCACATGCTGCACAAAGGCTGTAGGTGAAGACCCTCAATGGCTGTGCTCCTTTTTCTATTTCCCTGCTGTATGTCTTTCTAAACCATTACTTTCCATCACTTCCACTAGACACATGCCACACTAACACAGCAGATAGATAATCTTTCTGGGAAGAATATCGCAAAAAACCTTTTACAAGGTGCCATGTCAGAGAGACCTGGCAATAGCAAGAGACCTGCCACATTTCCTGAGACGGGACAGAGTTCTTCCACATCCCAGCTCTACTGCAAGTTTCCCATGTGATCTCACACTAGTCACTCATTCATCTGCACAGGACAGGAAGGCACACCATCTTCTCCCACAACCTAAAAATGCGAGGATTCTAATTTTTCATGGGAAATAGGGCTGTGAAAGCCCCCCAGACAGTTTTCTTTTGTACCCTGCCATTCAAAATCCTGCCAGACAATATTAGAGAGTGACATATACTACACCAAACAGTCTTACAGGAATAAAAAACCCCCTCCAAAATCAAACACAAGAAGGGAAATGGATACTTCATTGTCAGATAATAAGCAGCTTTCAGTTTGTAAATTGGAGGCCAACATCAGCTTTTCCCCATCTGTGTTCTTCCAGCACACTTCCCTCTGGAGCTCAGGCATTAGAACACTAAATTGTAGCTACATTATGTTCACTGCTTGACAAAATATCTAAATAACTAGTGCTCTCCAAACAGACACACTACTTGGACTCCTTCGAGAAAATGAGCACTTCAACTATCTTCAGCACGCCCAGGATTATAGTTTCACATCCAAAACAGCTGCTGTTCTTGGCACTACACACCGCCCCTTTTCTCTTCCACCGAACAAATTAAAGAGCACAAAAAGCTCTGACACAGGAGAGGCTTAAGGTACTTCTGCAGGATTGGAAAAGGTTCGATAAATTTTAAGTTATAATTGCTTATATTCACATGATGGCACATTCCTGAAATTTACACACACACGGAATTAAGTAGACCAGAAATACCAGATATTGAGTCTTTCTATCAGGCTCTTACCTAAGCCAGAGGAATTTCCCAACTTGCGTAGTTTTCCCAGGACCTTCTGGACATCCTTTATACTCGTGTCCTGTTGGCTGTACAATAGTAACCTCCTGGCATCCGAGAATAGGCGGGAAACACTGGGGGAAAATAGAAAAACAACCAGCAGTCATCAGCTCCGTGAGCCACCATCCACAGATACAGCCTTACATGCCAATTCCAAACTTTAATCCCCTCTGGTTATGTCACTCCAGCACAAAAAAACTCTTTCCTCAGTGAACACCCTGGGACAATCCAAGGAGCCCAATAGAAGATACCTGCTAACGCACAGTCAATGTAAGTTACATTGGGAACATCATGCATTTGAAAACTTTTTTAGGACTGGCATGGAGAGGGCCTCCTGCTGCCTATAATCTGCTGCTTCTTACAAGAACAATAATTTAAGAATGTCATTGCTCCTTTCAAATGCTTCTCCAGGTTGCAGACACATTATACTCTGCATTAAGCCTATCTTTCCTGTCAGTATGAATATAGCAAGTAAGGCAAGGTATAGGAAAGCTGGCCATAAACTGTGCTTTCTGAATCATGTTAGCCAGTAATAAATGATAAATGTCAGAGAGTATCCTCTAAACCTGTTCAACTGCCTCTCACTCTATGCTGTTCACAGGTTCATTAACCAGGGAAGGAGACGTTCTGAAAAAAGAACATCTTAAAAAGCCTTACCTTTTTATGGGTCAAATTCTGAGCCTAGGTAAGAGAATATACTCAGTCCTTACCCAGGCAAAGCGTTTCATTCACCAAGAGCTTCAGGTGCTTGGACTTGAGAATTCTGCACACCTACCAGCTGTCTGCTAGCCCCTATGAACTTGGTAACTGAAGAATCTGGTACTTCAGAGGTGGTAGAAACTGCAAAACCCTCACTGGCATAAGATTTCGCAACTAGCTGGTGATTTCCAAGTATGCCTTTTCCCCATGTTTCCCCCAGAATAGAGATGAGGCAAAAGCAGACAGACTCACATGGAAGCATTGAAGTTTCCAACAATACCAGGGGATTCCCCAGGAGTTGGGTAGCGGAAACATGGGTTGTTGGCATTGCAGATGATCCCCTGTATCCATGGCAAGGTTCCTGCTGAAGGCATAGCTTTATTTGGAAAATGACCTAGAACAGAAACACAGAAGTTAGTAGACAAATACATGATACAAGCCTCTACTACACAACATTGTACTTGAAGAGCAGGGTTAGCACTGGGTATTGCCCCAAAGTGCTCATGAAAGAACAGAACAGCCACCACTAAGAAGGACTGAGCTTGTGTTAGACTCTCCACACTGCTCTTCCAAATCTTTTTGCTGGAGTCTAAATCCTTCTATTAAAGAACTACTGAAGTTGTAGGCCAGAGCTTACATCCTGTTTAAGAACAAAGAAATAAACTACTCATGGCAGATATCCACCATATGCCACTTGGGTACTTTTGAATCCCATATGCCCAACGACAGGGGAAGAAAGGCCTCCCTTGTATAATCCTGCACGTTAGATAAGCTGTCAGGCTGCTTTTTACAGTGAGCTCACTCCCTCACCCCTGCACTAGGAAGGGATCCTGGAGTAAGGTTATGCCCCTTCCTCAGTACCTCAAAGCTCAAAACTTTGAGGATCAGATGCCCACCCTTCCCTCAGGTGTCTACCTCATCCTCCCAGCATGCCTGCGATCACTCAGGGGGCTGGCTCCTCCACAACCCCAAAGGAGGCACCAAAGCCCAAGAAAGAAGTATCAAAGCTGTTGAATTACAGCAAGAATGGTTAATGTAGGTGGGTGAAGGAAGATGGGAATCTTATCAGCCCTCCCTGAAGAAAGGTGAAGGAAACCAAAGTTTATTGTTTCCAGTACCCAGGGAATCCTTGCTCCTAGTTCTCTGTTAAAAATAGAAGAGCTGTTTACCTGAGATATCTGACTTTTGTTTCATTTTGCTTTTTTTGTCCTTCTTGGCTGAGAGGCTTGGGAAGAGGTGAGGGTGGAAGAAGAAAAATGCTAAGATTTTCGTATTCTTTTTGTAAAATTTCCCAGAGAATCACCTTCTCTGTCCTCCATGCCTTTCATTTTACATTGTTAGTAACTCCAAGAAAATGTTCAGAGCAATACAGAAAGAGGAATGGCACACAAGAGTTTATGGTAACTTTTTACACACAGTGAGGCATGTAACAGCAGTTTCTCCAAGAGTAAAGCAGGAATCGGTTGGTTTTAAATAAGACGAGATACACAGAAAAGAGTGCAACAGCAAACCATTTTCAATTACATTGCTGCAAACATCTAGCTTTTCAGAAGAGATTAGTCACTTCTTGTCAGATTCTCTCCCTCCCACTCCCAGTAAAATGCATTTTGAATACCTTGAAGAGTCACAGGAACAGAAAAGAAAAGCTCTACAAGACACAATCTGGCTCAATAGCAATCTAAGATGTCTTCTCTGACTGGTCTGGTGAAAGCCACATAACTATCACTTCAAAGTTAATTGTTCCTCCATATTTTAAGAGGAGGAACACTTCCTCACACAAAGCCAAGCCATTAGAAACAAGAAACCTTGACAACAGTCCAACTCTTGGTTCTTCTCAAACAGGGAAAGAAAACTGAAAATTTTACTTGTTTGTTGAAAAAGATTACCATTAGAATACTGAGGCTATCTGGGGGCTACAAAGCACTTGCACACAGCTCTGCTACTGCTATCACCAGGCATTACCTACAAGTGATTTCATAACAACATACAACACTGCCTCTACAGATAGCAATCCTACTTCCCTTAAGGCATCCACAGGGCTGCCAAAGAGTTCGCCATGAACCCAAAAGCCTTCTTTCTTTCTTTCTATCTCTGCTCACAGTTCAACAAAAACTGCTTCACTTCACAACACATCCACATCTGTCAGCATGAGTGAACGTTCAGTGAAACCAATCCAGACAACACAATTCAGAAACCTATCCATAGAAACTCTTATTAGCCATAAAAGTGAATTAAAAATTATCAGATGCCCTACACTCTATAGCTGCTGAGGACAATGTAAGAAGGCAGACAAAGCAGTAACAATCAACATAAATGGGAAGGAAAAGGGATTGCAGGTAAAAGACTCAAAACTATGCTTATGACACCATGGTGCCAGAGCAAATGTTTCACAAGAAGGCTACTGACTAGCAAGATCAATCTAAGTAGTTCTATGAAATCACAGCTCTTGCTAGGTTTGATTTTGTATACAGCCCTGCCATGCCTGAAATAAACTACCACTGAGGCTGCTAGCTATTTATAACAACTGAGTAGAGTGCTTATTGCTTCTCTTTGGCTTCATGTCTGTATTACAGGTATCTCTCCTAATGTCACTGTAACTTTCAGTCAGAAGAGGCAGTTCAAATACCATGTAAGGTATGGGATTTAATTTAAGGAAGCTTCAACTATGCTGTTGAATGCTGAAAAAAGCGTGTTAGGCAGTACATAGGACCAGCAGAGTCCAAAGTGTAACGGGAAACTGCAAACACTAACATCTCAGCTTTAAAAGACACTTACCAGCTTGAACACCTAGCAAACAGCACAAAATGCCCCAGCCATTGCAAAGACAGGATAAGTGCTGTAAAACCAAGTTCTTTCCTCATTTTAAGAAAGAAACACTTCAGAGGGCCCTTCAGAAACATGTTTTGCTGACCCTTAAACCTTACCTTGCAGTAATCAGGCTAAGGAAAGATAAACAAAGAGCTCTTCCACAATCAGCTAATCACAAAATGAAGCTATCACCAAACACAGTAAAACAACAGCATGTTGCTTACAAACATGCTTCCTAAATCAAACGGCAACCAAAGAGGCCTATAGCCATTTATAAAGAACAAGCTTCCTTTGAAAGAAAAGCAGAAATCTGCCCATTTAGGGTGCAAAGAGAAAAGTAGAATTGTTTTTTCTCAGCAATGTATGACTGTTGAATCTACTAAATGCAGAGCTGTAATGGTTAGAAGGAACGGAATGGCTCTTGAGCTCTTTAATGTGATACATTAATGCACTTCACTACCTGGAAACAAAATTGCTTTCTTAGAGATCAGAACACTGCATTCTTTTATGCTAAGTCACATACAGATCAAAAATGAAAAATAAGATACGGGTTCTGCGCAGGTTTTACAGATTTGTCACAGTTGTACAGCAAATTCTCGGGTAATATGAATACAAAATGAGAAACAGCAGGAAAAAGAGTAGCAATGTACAGTGCTGGAGCAACATCATCAGTTAACTGCAGCTCCCAAGGCAGAAGCAATATTAAACCCTCTTGCAGATTTCTGACTGAAGTATGGAAACACTTTTCTTTGCATCTTGCCAGCTGCATTATTACCTTCTAACCATGAAACAACAAGCATTCGGGGTGCAGCTGCTGTGTTTGGTACTTACATTCATGCTGCTCATAGGGCGGATATGAAAGTCTTACAGAGATCAGGATAAAGAAGATAAACAGAGGCCAGGCAACTTCGATCAGCAGCTGGAACTGGAAACAATAAAGACAAAGTATTAAGACATCATATACAAAATAAAGGTCAGAACTGAAGTTCTAGGACAATCCATTTGTAAGCCAGAACAGTTTTGTAAGCACTGTCTTGCTTTGCTTTGCCTACGCTTTCCAGGATCAAGAAGTTTGTTCCTCCAGCTTCAGAGGATAATCTGCAAAGAATTAAGAGTTTTTTCTCATTGATATGTGCCAGTTATTCAACTAAAATGGATGCGCTGAAGGGCTATTTTTGGCTTCTTTTTATAGTTTTCTGTCCCCTGACTGAAAGAAACTGCCCATGAATCTTTCTAGCAATGAGCTGAATTTTTTATCCCATTTTTTCAGGTAGTGGGGTATGTATATCCCACTCTCACAGTAGACCACTAAGCTTCTACCCTAACACATCAGACATGGAAACTGTGCTGACGCATGCTATGCCAGCTCTTTCAGTGCCGCAGAAGTATATTGGTATCTAGAAAGCAGAGCTACTAAGATTAGGCTTGTATCTAGTTTCTGTTCTGTTCTAATGTACATTTTTTCCTGAAGGTAGGTAGCACCCACTGGTGCAGGTCATCTACAGAAAGGCAGTGAGTATCAGCTAAACAAAGAAAGAACTCGGTTATTTAGAGGGACGAGACAAGAAGAAAAATGGCATGCTATTAAATACACAGCATTTCTTAGACCGAGAATTGAAGTGCAGAAAAATTCACTGAGATGTGTCACATCCCACAGAAGCATGTGGAAAAAGCAGCGCTCCAGCCTAGAGCTTCTGAGACAAGCTGAAGTTTCCCAGACTCGAGCTTCACTAGCCACACCCCTACTTTCCCACTCCAGAAAGACTGCCCAAACATGTATTTTCAGTGAGCTATAAGACCAGGAAAACCTGAAAGCTTTTTATGCTGCTACTTCATATGTTTTTCATCCATTGGGAGTAGGAGAACAGAGGGTTTCCCTGGTCAAGTGAAGAAAAATCTTTTCCACTTGTTTCCTGAAAAACTCAGTCTTTTCTAATAAGAGGTCTATATCATTCTCCTTAAAATCCAAAGTGTTAAGACCTGCAACCCAGTGGGAGACAGAATCCCCACCCACAAACATGTTTTCCCATGTTCCATCCTTAATAGCTAAAACTGGACTCCTGACACTCAGCACAAGGCACTCCATGCAAACTTTGAGGTGAGAGACTTCTAGGTGACTACTATACCTCAAAATAAGCTCACACTGTAAAAACAGTGCATTAAAACAAAAGCCACGTGATCCAGCAGAGGAAATTAGGTAGGATGGCTTTTGCCAGATACCCTTAATAGCTGACATTAAACATCAAATAGGAACCCTATCTAAAAGGCACAAAAATTGAGCATCAGTCTCCCAGGCACTCCTGGTAACAGCGCCAGTCTCTGCAAGATAATTTGGGGATCTCATTACCCACTGGATCCTGAGATTAGCTCAGCTGGTTAGAACATGGTGCCAATAACACCAGGGCTGCCGACTCAATCCCTGTATGGGCCATTCACGTAGGAGTTGGGCTTGATGAGCCTTATGGATCCCCTCCAACTCAGAATATTCTGCTATCTGTTATTTTCATGCACACACTGTACCACTACTGGGTAAGAAACTCCACTGAGACCACACTTACAAAGGTGCCAGGAAGATGCCTCAGTATCTTTGGTCTCTTATTACAACAAACAATGCAGTGGCAGCACACACTCAGCCATTAACATTGACAGCCTGCTTCCTTCAGCCTTAAACAGTGCTCTGGCTCCCAGAGATCAAAGATGCTCAGAGCTAGGACACTGACATCTTGTCTACTCCTTCTGTTTTCAGGATACTCTTACAGCGGCTGCCAGGATGGCACAGCAGGACTTTTCCTCCTCTTGACAGGAAAGTGGCTATGAAACCAAGACAAGTCCATTCCCTCTTCCAGCATCAACGGTCATGCTCTAGCACACATCACAGCCCTCTGCCACCCTGGCTGTAGGCAAGCAGCATGTACCCCAAGCAACTGCTGCTACGCTGTTTGGGGAAGAGCACTGTCAGCTAGGCTTGTGGAGGCTTCCTGGGGTGACCAGCGTGGACAGCCTGCCTCTCACAGCCCTGCAACTCCTACAGAACCAATGAGAAAATGCTGCCCTTGAGCTCCAGCCCTGGCTTGCTTATAGAAATATCAGCCCCAGCCATACCACACTGGGGTGGACAGCAGTGCCCAAGAGGCCCTGTTGCTGAAGGGGGAACTGGCCACCTGCACACACAGCTCCTCTTCTGCATGCCTGGTTACGGGTAACTACACAGCCATGAAGGTAAACACATGTGGGCTGCATGCACAACACACCTAACTTGGCCGATTGACAGGCTCAGGGAGGACAGAGAAAGGAGGGAGGCAGCTCAGACTGACCAGGTTGCACCGTCACAGCTGAAGGCAAGTACCATAGCAGGCACCAAAACGCTGGTAGTGAGAGACAGCTGGAAACTGCTGCACCAGAGGCTCACACAGGAACAAGATCAGAGGTCAGCAGCATGTCAGTAAAGACTTCTCAGCAAGCCTCTTGTGCTGCTCAACAAAAAACTGAGTTATCTTCCTTTGCTCCTAAAGGTCAGAAGGCTCCCTCCCCACCTGCGACAGCACTTTTCATCCACTGCAGCCTTTCCAGACAAGGACACGAAGATACTAAAAAGGGAACACGTATCACTGAGATTCATTCTAAGTAGATACTGAAAGATCAAGTCTCCTCAGCCACTTTCATGCTGCAACTACTAGACCAGCCTGATAAATAATGAAATGAATCTTCAAGCACCCAACCCCTCAGCTATGCCTGCCCCATCTGGAGTTGAAGTAGGAACATCCCATTTGCACACAGCAGGTGAGTTCAGCTAAGAACAAATTCGTCCTAATTTTACCAAGGTTAATACCTAAGGCATGCCAAATTTATACCAGTTGCATGATGCAGGATGCCATTAAACACTGAGCTCTACATTATGTCAACAGGAAACCTGTTGAGCAAGACTATCACCCCATCCCACTGTCAACTCCCCTCCACCTTTATGATCCAGCTTCAGTGCAGGGAGCTACCAGCAGCTGACCAGTCTCTCCATGCAACTTTGAGGTGTCTCCTCATTTGCAAGAAAGCAGGGAGAAAAATGTTTTTACACCATGACCCCTGAACATGATTTTTCTTTCCTCTCTCCCCATGTGAGCACTTTCCCCCTACTCGGGTGTTGTTGGAAGCTATCCAGTACAAAGTAACACTTGAACTGCACACGTCAGGGTGAGCTTTGAACCCAGCTTTCGCAATGTAGCCGAAACTCACAGCAGCCAACAAGGGGGTTCAGTGGGAAGCCAAGGCTAGCCCACACTTCTCGTGAGAAGAAGGGTAAGGATCAAACTATTTCTAGGCTGCACCTTCAGTAAGTACAAATGGGAGAGAGCCTTCATCAGCACAACTCAATTCAAGGACAATGATCTCCTACCAGGAAAGCAAAGAGATGAAAAACTGTGCAGCCATGATAACAGCATGGTGAAAAGAGATGTTCTGCTCCTTCTCTGACATTTCCTGTTAAGTGGCCTTCCCCTCCTGACATCTTCAGGTAAAGCCTAAATGAGAACTGTTAATGAGAAAACCCCTGCACAATTGAGGAACCCCATAAAAACAAGCCATGTCTCAGGCCTTCATTATTAACTGACTAATAACCAATGTGGAATAGAGATTCTGAGCAGTTTCATGCCCTCTGGGGTACTTGATGGGAAATCGGTACAGAAGCTGCCAGAAGGCACCAAGAAATAGCTGAGCAGATCCAGAACAGTTTGTCTGCTACATTTCTCTGGCACCACCCAAGGATATAATGCACTCCTGCTGCCTAGTAAGCCCACAGCTACCCTGACATGACACGAGGTCTGCTAAACTCAGACCTCTCCACGCCTGATGCAATACTAGGGTTGTTCGGCCTGGAGAAACAGAGGCTCGGGGGAGACCTTATCCACTCTCTAAAACTACCTGAAAGGAGGTTATAGGAAGAGGGAGGTTGTTCTCTTCTCCCAGGAAAGAGTGACATGGCCTCTAGCTGTGTCAGGGGTCAGGTCAGATGTCAGGAACAATTTTTTCACTGCAAGGGTGGTCAGGCATGGGACAGGCTGCTCAGGGAGTTGGTGGAGTTGCTGTCCCTGGAAGTGTTCAAAAAAATGACTGGATATGGCACTTAGTGCTACAGTTTAGCTGGTCTGGTGGTGTTTGGACAAAGGCTGGATTTGATGATCTCGGAGGTCTTTTCCAACCATAATGACTCTATGATTCTATTATTATCAGAAGATCCTACCAAAAAAAAAATCCCAAGCTATCATCCTCAGTGTAAAATTCCGCTCCTCTGAAATATCCTCCTGGTTTACCCAGTTTAACATCGCTCCAGAAAATCCCACAAAATCCTAGAAATGCCCTACTTTCTAAAGACAGTTTGGTAGTAGGCAAAAGTTAGACCTCTAGTAGCAAGGTAGGAAGAGTGCTTTTAGCTCTTAGAGTCTAGGTTACATGGGCAATAGCTGAGATGAGCCAATCTTAAGGAGCCACAGCCTGTTTTGAGACTACTTCCCCAGCTTCATTTGTAACATTTTTCTAAACTATGAGTCTGTTCAGGAGGCCAGGATGTGACCCACACATCCAGAGACCAGACAGCCTCACTCCCTGCAGTTGACACAGTCCATGACCTCCCTGGTGGGCAGTCCTGTCCTGGGAGATCAAGACTCATGAAAGGCAGAAACACACAAAACAAAAACTTTGCCATCACTGGCAGCTCTATAACCACAGAGGTATACAGGAGAAGTCAAAGAGGCCATGAGCCCCCTTTGTCTGTTTTATTTAAGAATGGACTAATTCCAGCTCTGAATTCACTGGACCCAAGTCCTATAAAAACAAGCCTCAGACACCTGAGTGAATACTTCAGGGACTGTCACCATTACTAGTGGTGAATATGATAGCCTCCCCTCCCTTGTGACACTGAGTTACTAAAACAACACAACCCAACTGGCTGGCAAGCATCCTGACATTTGCAGGGTTCAAAAACCTTATCAGAGACCACTTCCCACTCACCACTTCAGTAACTCGTGTTCCGTTCACATTCCCTACTGATACCTCCTCAAGGTCAGATCTAGCAGGTCAAATCCTCTGAACAAGCCTGTTGCACAAATCATGCCCTTGTCCAACACAGGTATTCCCTAAATCTCTAGAGGTCCAATACCATGTTTTCTCAGACTTCTAGCTGTTTGCAAGAGTTATAGCATCCTATGAGGTCTCATTAATCTAAAGGCAAAAGAATTTTAAGAACACCACATTGGATCCACACTCTTGTGCCTTTGTTATCACAAGGAGCAACTCTTCTTTACATATTGTCTATTCTCAACAGGTAAATTCCCACACTGTTAACAGATGGTGAGGATAGCATTTTAGCCACTCAGAACACACCTTGGCAGAAAAACATCAGTTGCCTGGGTTTATCCTCATGCCGATACAGGAACATGCTTCATGCCACCCACTTAATCTATACCTTCTGCTGTAAAGTTACATAGCAGGTTTGGGATTCTCTCAATTATTTAAGTGACTGGAGATGTCTGCTATTGCTTCTGCCACTTCTGCCATTAGGAAACAGCAGGATTTTGTTGCTGTTGTTGCAGCTTGCAGCATTCAAAAGCTTTTGGACTCATGGGCACATACCTGCAGCCTGGCAATGCCTCACCCACAGAGCAGAGCAGGTCTCAGCACAGGTTTTCATTTCACATATTTGTTGCTGCACAGAGCAGACATGCACCCTCCTCTCTGCCTGATCTGACACCAGTGTTTCAGTACTCCAACACTCTCACACTGGAATTCAGGACAGAAGTCTTGAGTGCCTTCAAGCCCTCTGGTTTCTGTCCACCCACCACTCTCTCCAGTTTGAACAGGGCTTTTCCAAAGCCAGACCAGCTGCTCAGCCAGAGATCACTAGAGGAGGAACATTAAGTAAGATAGAGGATGTTCCCCTATTATTCTTGAAAAGTAAGATACAAGACTGTAACTTAAGATCTCAGAACACCTTTGGGCTAATACTTACAGTCTGTCTTCTTCTGTAGGTAAAGTTCTTCCATAGCAGCAACCCCAGCTGCGTCCAGAAAGCCATCTTCCTTCAGCAAAGCCTAGAAGCTCTGTTTGTGTAGCAGCAGCAGTACACAGTACAGACGTTGTGGCCAGGCATCAACTAGTGAAAGAAAAGAAAAACAGGAAAAAAGTTGGAAGGGAAAAGACAACAAGATAGGGAAAGACAAGAGGCTGCACTCTGGGACCTTGCAGCCCCCCCATGGAACACTCCACTGTCTTCTTTCTTAGCCCATGCACTCCAGCCAGGCCTCATGGGTCTCAGTAAACTCAGATTCAGACTCACTGTTTCTTACCCCAAAGCTCCAAAGCACAAAAAGGTTTGCAATACAACTCTCTTATTTTCTGCTCCAGAAATTCCAAGAGCAAGGATAGCCCCAAATGAGAAAAAATAACAGGCTTTGAAAAGTGATTTAAAGACCCCTCTGAATAAGACTGAACCATACAATTCAATCCTTTTCTGTAAAGCCTCTTTCCATATTTACTTTTACAATGGTGAAAAGCCAGCTGCCACATTAGGAAAGCCTTCGTTTTGAAGTCCAGTCAACACTACCACTTGTAGGAGAAAGTGCTGTGCATTTAACAGGCAAGGCAGAAGTGTCCATTCCCTTGAAGGTAAGTGACTAAGAAGGACCCTGGAGTTGTTCAAATTTAGATGAAGTACTTGGAAAATCGTTATTTAGTC
Source organism: Ifrita kowaldi (assembly GCA_013398055.1). Taxonomy (NCBI): domain Eukaryota; kingdom Metazoa; phylum Chordata; class Aves; order Passeriformes; family Cinclosomatidae; genus Ifrita; species Ifrita kowaldi. The sequence continues at coordinate 205,494 of VZRS01006856.1, read as the reverse complement.
AGTGGTCTTGCAACCACCTGGCCTCCAACACTGTTGAGAATTAGGCGCACTAAGTGTGCATCTCGCTACAGTATGAGAACTTAAAGGATTAAAAAATACATTAATCTCTTTGGTGGTGATTAATAAGAGCATAGTATAGGCTTGGTACATGTAGTCTTCCAGCACAGCTCAATCTTTAAGCTCTAGGACGAGCTTACACTACATTAGTTAAATGTCATTAAACCTTTTTTCCAGAATTAATTCAGCATATCTTAATTTACTTCTGAGTTTTAAGGCCACTTCAAATTAAGAGCAGTTTAATCCTGAATAAGTGTCCACACAGAAACTTAGTTAATCCACACTACATTGGTTCTGATTTATATACCTGAATACACTCTGTTAACAGAATCAGCATTAAGATTCTGACTAGAATCAACTAGCAGTTGATTCAAACACACACCAAGAAAACCACTCTTCCCAACACCTGTTAAACTGGGAACACACATGCTCTTCATTCTGGTGTCCCACATAATAGTACCCTAGCCCTATGATTAAGAGTTGCATGTCTGATTGCAAACTGCATTGAAAAGATTCCAAAAAATCCACAAGTGTGCTAGGAATATAAGACTTCCTCAGGAAATGCTCTGACCAGTCCTACACTGGAGTAAGACTAGATGAAAAATTCTGGACGTGAGCTTTGAGATGATCAATAATTGTGGTCTTTAAGTCTCATCCAAAAGTAAATTCCATTATTACAATGACTTGCAGATTAAAAACTTGTCTCTTAATAATATACGTCTGTTTTACAAAAAAAATTGTCTAACATGACTAACAAAACAAACCTATTACACTGAGTTCCATAGATGATTACACTGTAGCATTACAACAGGACAGCAGTGGTCCTTAATGCCAGTACAGAGAGCCAAAGAGCAGTAATAGATGCCTACAAAACCTTACAAACTGAACCTCATACCCGCACATGGGCAGCAGAGTGTGCAGTCAGCATGGGCTCATTAACTTCTGCCAGGTGCTGCTCTAACTCACTGACAGGACTTCCACAGATGCTCCTTCTCAGAGGAATGCCCAACTCATCTGACAGGAGAGGCATCCTTCCCTGCCCAGGGCATCCTGCTGGCTGGAGCACCCTGACACTAACACATTCCAGATGCATGCACATCTGGCTGGTAGACTGTGAATTCCCAGACATACTTCGAGCAAGGCAGTTGACAGGCTATTGGCATTTCCACAGCAGGGAAAAAACCTGCCCTTTGTGGGCAATGTCAGAGGACAAATCCTGGCAGATGACTGCACCCATGCTCATGGACCCAAAGCACACCACTGCTTCCAGGCTTGGATATGGGAGGGGGTGGGCTTTGAAACCCCTCCTCTGCATGTCAATATTACGTATCTAAAGCTGCAATCAACCTAACAACAAAACTAAGTAGGGAATATTGTTACCTCTCCTTTGTACTACCTCCACTGTTAAGTTTCTGCTCAGGATTTGGGGGATTTGGCAACACTTTTATTCACTCTAAAGAGAAATCTGGATTACTACTTACATAGTACACAGGCACTCACTAACGTGGTACAAAAATCTTTCAATGAACACTAAGAGAATTGCTCTTTTCAAGCATTTTTCCACAAGGATACTGGTACTGCTCTGTGAGTCACAGACCTCCATTTGATTTGTTGTGCTGTCCATCATGCCACAAAATGGAAGATTTTCTGCCTGAGTCTAATCCTGCAGTCACTGTACAAGTCTGGCATGCAGAAGTAGAGGACTGGAAGGGACTGTACTGCCTTCTACAGTCACTGGTAGTTATGCAACAGGTGGTTTTTATCTTCAGAAGGGTGTTCAGAGTACTCACTCCACACCTCACGCTCAGGCCCCCAATACTGTTAACTCTCTGCAAAAAACTAATTTCCAATGCTTTCCAGCAATTAAAGCCAAATACCAAAATCTGTAAGACTAAAGTGTCGCAGAAAGAGTACAGAAAGGATCCCATGGAGAGTTGAAGAGACTTCTGGTGTTTTCATCGATGGAATTAGACCCTACTCCTGCACCTAAATACCCTGCACAGAGGCAAAATGGAAGTCCAAGCAGTCTGTGGAATGAGCAAATCAAAGGGTAGCTGGTTTAATGCACACCAGTGAAAATTCAGACACTGATCCCTTGCAACTGCAGTCAGTTCCCAGGATACAGAATATGGAAATACTGCTTTATAGAGGTTGTAACATTCACATCACGTTAGCAAGCTATAGTGAGCTCAGGGCACATATTTTATCATTTAACTCATCTCAGCTGACCAGAAGAAGAATGCAGAGGCAGGAAGACTCAGCTGTGGCACCTGCTTGAACTTCAGCTCTCTGGGGTTTAGCTGAACTTTACTGGAAACAAAGCAAATGATCTGTCCTGTTCTGCTGGAACAAAAGTTCCGAAATACATAAAAATTCTAACTTTTAAGGACTGCCCAGATGTAGGTATACCAGCAAAGTCCCTGCATTAAAGTAGGGCAGGGAGCCTAACAGTGGACTAATCATCAAGAGCACAACACCTGAGCCTGAAGTGTAACCAGTTCTTCCAGCCATGCTGGGAGACAGCTGCAATGACACTGTATGCTCCAGTATCTGTTACAGACTCTAGAACAGGTTTGTTAGTAGTCACCTCTGATTTTCATCCACACAGGCTGACATATTTGGTTCACTGCTGACACAAGTTAACTAGGTTCACTTGAATTACTAATGCATCAGAAAGCACTCAGCAAACTAATATCAGAGGAAAATGGCTTAGCATCCTTTCAGATGTTCTTCCAGCTCACAATAGGCAAGAACTGTAGGCCAGAGATGCAGAAAACTGATCAACCCAACACTTCCAGCTCGGTTAGAGCTGAAGTCCCACTGTATCTCCACTTCAGACCAGTCTTGTAAGTTCAACATAGCTGGGAAATACAACCTGACATTTAGTACTGCCGTGCCAAAACTCTGTTAAGTTTCCAGTGCAGGCTTTTGCATCCCACCGATCTGTGCAAAATTGCGCCAACAGCAGGTATCAGTGATCACTCCTGATGCTCACCCAGAACTCCCCAAAGCAGTAATACTGCTTTCTGTCTAGAGTAAGAAAAGCTTCAGGAATTCATCCCCACAGCATTAGTTTTCCTGTGATATAAAGTACAACACCCACCTGCACAATTCAAGCACAGATTCCACACACTTTCCCATGGTCTGCCTTTGCAGAAGACTCCCTGCACATGACATTTCGCCCTGCTGCAGAAATCCTGCACAGCCTCCTGACCAATAGGGCTGCAATTTCATCTCATTTTCTGCAATTCAGAAAATTACTCAAGAGAAAGTTAGGCTACAGGGCAACCTCTGAAAATGATGACAATGAAACACATACTTTGGCCAGCGCTTTCGTTCTACAAGGGTGCCAGCCGCTATTTCAAACTAGAATAGCTGTTGAAAAGTCCATTAGCTGGTATACCAACAGTCTCCAGACCTAATCCCTGTTAAATAAATGTATTTTTACAGCTGTAGATTTAGAGAATAAAAAGCTCAAGTGGCATAAAATCCATCCCCCAAGCCTGGTGTCTGTACTAAGTAAACATAAAATAGCCTTCAAAAGCAGCTTTCTGCAAACAACGCAGCTGTTTGCTTTCTTTGGGGAGGCAAAAAAACCTTTCCCCTAGAGAAAAAAAAATTAAATCACTATTTCAAGAGGGAACAAAGTGAACTTACCAAACCTTATGAAACTGGAACATTTCAGGGCTCTGGCAAGACACTATAGACAATTTAAACTAAGTCCTCGTCAGCAGAGCTAAAAAGCTTTCACCAGCTGATGGAAGGCTCAGTGACCCCCATGAAATAAGCTAGTAGCCTCCATCCCCTCAGTCAGATTTTCCTTATCACAGAAGCTACCACCACTGGCAACTCTCCACAGATCAAGTGGCCATGGAGAGTACCAATCTAACAGCTACATGTTACGAGCTACAAGAGCCGGCACTTTCCTTTCTGACAAGCAGACATGATCTAGCACTCCATGCTTCCTGCCCCAGACAAAAAATTTGTACACCTGCTTAACTCCAGAAGATCTTGTCTACACAAGTATCAAGTCAAATGAGACTCATTTCGGAAGAAAATGAGCAACTAAAGCATAAACATCAGATTTCAGCAGAAATACAGTTGTCTTTATGAACACTGATAAATCTTGACATTTAACTTCTGTTAGGTAGCATCAAGCTGCATTTTGTGAAGAACACAATACCATGAGCCATGTGAATTCTGCAAAGCCCAGATCTAGAGTCCTCCAGTGATCCGTATGCCATCAGTGGAAAGCAGATCCCTCTAACCACTGTGCCTATGAAGGCAGGACAAAAGGGCCTGACTCATGAACTGACATTCTGACCCACACAAGACAAACCACCAGAGGACTAGTGGCCTGGATGGGCATTAGTGTAACAGAGATGCAGATTAAGTCTAAAGTTGAGAACTAAATCCCCATCGCCTAAATCAAGGTCTAGTGCCTTGGTCATTTCTCTGCCAAACTCCAGGATTTCCCTTCTTCCAGCACAGTAGCTGTAACTAGAACAAAAAACCAGTATTGATCCCAATTATGTTAACATTAGGCTAGACAAAGAGCAGCTGTGGGCAAACGCAAGCAAATTCTTTTGTTCTGCTGCTAGAGATCTAATTGGACATAAAATCTCCAGCAGAAACAGGCAGTGCACAAAGAACCAAAAGTAATGTCCATTCTGGGATGTGAAGTCACACTAAGCCTTCAAAACCCAAAGGAACAAATCTGACATTCCCATCTCTAAAACTTCCAAGCAGTCAAAAAAACTTATGACATCTACTGGAGCTCTAAGAAAGAGGGGAAACTGCCCTTGAACAACGACAATTCCATACAAATAACAGTACTGATCTTTTAAAGTAATCTTTTAACCCAAAGAGCCTGAAATAGGTTACAAAAAGGTAACATATGCCATAAAAAGTATTAGCAGCACAGAGTTCAGGCAACTCACCTAAGGCCACAAGCAAGCAAAAGCAGAGATTAGAATGAAACCATCAGACCCCACACGTCTGTCTCCTGGCTCAAGCGCTGCTAGAGTCTGTAGCAGTCACAACCAGTGCAGGATCAGCAGCAGAGGTGTGAGCTTTGGACCTATGGGCTCCTGCCTGGGACACAGGATCGTTATCAGTGGAGGCACACAGACACTAATAGCTGGTCTTTCATAACCTCCCCACAGAGGTCATTTCTCTCCCTGTGGCCAAACGAATACAGGACACAAAGTTTCCTATTCCATCTCAAGAGTCCTTCAGTGAGAAGTGCTTTCCTCTTCAAAATCACCCAGGTCATGTCACAGAGTTTACATCAACTCCTTGTTCCTAGCAATGTGACTGGAGATCTTCTGGGTCAGAGGCAGGAATTTGATTAGGGTGACAAACAACAATATTTTAGTGGCAGTTCTTGGGAAGATCCTCCTACTGGCTTACTACCCACAGAGTACCTGGCCTTGGGTTAGGTAGTAAACAGGTTCTGGTCTTGTTCTCCAGTGTTTACTAATACTGAAGGCAACTAGTACATGACTTTCAACATGGCCATCCAGTTTAACTCATTTTCCTTCCTTGAGGAGCATGTAAAACTTGGTAAAACCACCATTTAAAGGATAATGCCAAAATATCAGGAAGCTGAGGAAACAGTCTCATGGAATACCTCTAGCAACCTGCCACCTCTGGTCCAGGACACATAGCCTCTCATTCATTACCAGGATCCTTAAGGCAGCATGCACACAGCTACAAAACACAGAATACATTATTTCACATTATTATGTAAGGGGGCCCCAACTTCACAAAAGACTAGAGGCAACCAATGGAAAGGGACTCCTTTCAGCACAGGCCAACAATAAAATACTTACTCACAACCTGCTCAAACTGCTGCTATGAAAACAACCAGAGAGAACCCAAGCCATGTATTAGGTTCTACTTGCTGCACTATGTACTACATAGAGAACCAAGCCTGGATCTTGCTCTGACAAGACTCAGGCTTAACATAATGTCATGTTAGGAGTGGAAATCTGTCTTCCCAACTCTTTAGGCAAAATGCCAAGGGGCATCTAAAGTTATTTAGCCTTGGCATAAGAACTGAGCAAATGGATATTTCATAAGTCAGTATATTATGTGCAGAGCTCTTCTGAATGCTCCACTATGAACAGATGAGCAGATGATCATTTTGAAAGACCTGGCCCAGAATTAACACCATGAGCCCTAAACTCTTCAGTGTGTCTAACTTGCTTCTCCTGTCAAAGCCAAACTCCTAGGATGTATTTCTGAGACACTGGTGGGCCTACCCTTACCAATCATTAATAAAGCACATGTGATAGTTCCTCACAGAGGAAAGCACTAGCTTACAAACTACTCCATGAAAAAGACTGGACTACATTTTTCAGAGTCCTCAGTGCCTCTTTTTAACATTTACACAGATAGACATTTTCAAAAATGGCTGCTGCTTTACAACCTTCCCTTGTGATACAACATGCCAAGTAATTTTGAAAAACCTGTCACAGGTCAGCAATATCTGCCTACCAGAATGACCACAACAACTGGTTCTCATTACTTTTAGCATGCTTAGACAGCTCATTGATGAAAACAAGCACAATTCCAATGCAATGGAAGATGTCAAGTTTGCAAGCACCATAGCTGGACTGACCCAAAAGAATGCACATGCAAGGGTCTGTGGCATGCACTTAGGCAGGAGAATTGCTTAAGTGTCAAGTTTAATACGCAAGATGAAATGCAGTCATCTATTTTACAAAAAAATAGCTTCCACTAGAAGGTTGTGAAATACGTGAAAGATTTCAACTTTCAACATTACACTGAGTGTCCCCTACTTTCCCCACGGAAGAAAAAAAAGGCAAAAATCTAGTCCATTCTTTGGCAAAAACAAACACAAAATGTGATTTGCTTTATCACGGCCAATGTCCAAAAATCCATAGTCCATATTAGCAGATTTTTTTTTTTTTTGGCTCTCAAAGAATGGCTCTTTTCTAGTGGAATGTAGAAATAATAGAACATCCTGCTAAAATAATAATTGCGACATTTGAGCTCAATTCATGCCATTAAGCTTTGATCTCTGAGCAAGTATAATATTGTCAGCACACAGTCTGCAAAAAGCTGTGCTACACAGCCCCAGTCACTTTTTCCAGCTTTTGACACATCCTGTTTCAGGACAATGTATCTGCAACTAGGAAAAAGGGTAAAGAATTTCACATTGCAAAAGGTACCTTTCTGCTTGGCAGCAACCACAATGGGGAGAAGGAAGACACAGCCTCCCCAAGAAAGCAGCTTTTCCCAGAAGAAATGCACAAGCTCATACAGTGTTAGTATACAAAACACCTTCAACCACCACCCCTTCCACAGGACACCCTGGTCACTGAATCATTTATACTAATCAGCCAGATACCTGGTTTTTAAAAGTGCAACACTGACAGGTGCTCCATGATCCCACCGCAGAGCCACTAAAGCATCACCGGCATATTTCTATCTTCTACTGTGCAAAGTTATGAAGACTTGTAGCTTTGTCATCACATTCATAATTAATTTTTTGGAAAGGAGTGACTTCTCCTGTATCTTGCTTTTGTAACCTGCTGTTTATCTTGGGACAAGATGAGGACACCAATGGTGTCCAGAACAAGATTAAACTGCAGTTTGAGATGTATTCCTGCCCTGTAACATCAAAAGAAACTGTAGTGTTATCTTCCTCTCCATCTTTGCCATTTCGGAACATTGTGCCATAAACCAGCACATGTTTCCAGTAACAGAGCAGAACACAACATGTCTTATACTGTAGCAAATTTCACAGTGGTGCCTTTGAGATTCAGAGGCATCAAGAATAAGCTGTCTATTAAGCTTGATATCTACACAACTGCACTGATATCTGTGGCACAGCTATATGGAACAGCAAATGAAACAAAAATATCACTGAAATATGCAGAAAAACATCAGCCAAGAAAAAGCCTCTAGCACAATGGAAGGAAATGACATTGACGAAAGAAAGCAAGAAACGGGCAAAGCTAGTATTTCGCAGCCATTGTCAGCTTGAGCAGAGGTGGAGCCTGTAAAGCCAACAACAGACAGGGCTACAACAAGACCTCGGCTCTCATGTGGCTACCATCCAACCGTGTTGATACGGAAGATGGTAATACACTAAAGTGATAAAGAGATGCCCAAATACTTTTGAAATTAGTGAGTGTCAGCTATGAAGAAGAATGAATTTCTGATCAATCTTGGCAACCTAGACTTCAATAATCACGTTATAAAGCAATAACTTCATCTCTCAAGTTATTCATAGAAGAATATGGAAATAGCTGGCACACACGATAAGGTGGCCCACATACCTGCTGAGTCAGGTGTGGCACAGGGCAGTTAGCTCGGAGTGCTGCCAGAAAGCATGTGCCAGCCTTCCCGTTTTGCTTGATCCACAGAGCAAACACGTTCTATTACTCACACATTCTATTCTTCAGCTCCAGCTGTACCCCTGCTGCTGCACCGCAGTCCTTAGGGTGAGCATGGCAGTTAAAGCCATGCAAAGCAGGCTAATGTGTGCCTAATTCAACATCATACACAGACATATCCAGGAAAGAATGACAGGATTTGTTCAAGTCCTAAGCTACATCTCACAATGCAAAAGTATTTCAGGACAGAGCTCCATCAGTTTGCTCCTAAAGCTTCAAGGGACCACGCACAGAGCTGAAGAGCTGCGGTCGACTAAATTTCAACCAAGTGACTCCAAACAGAAAACACTTCAGGCAAGTGCAGAAGTGGCATGAAATGGGAAGAGCAATAAGCTTATAAGAAAGCAAGGTGAGCAAAAAGAAATGTTGCAAGTTTTTTATGGATATAGGATTCAAAACATAACATTTTTTACATCAAGTTTAGAACATCATTAATGGTGCTGAGAAAGTTTCACTGGAGCCAAAGCACACTTCAACAGACAACCCCATTTTGCAATTATGTCTGGTTTTATATTTGAACATAATTGGGAGGATAGATGTAGAGATATGAACATTAACAGTATGTCACAAGAACAAGGAATGCAGCTCTGGGAGACACAGCTGGCGATCAGGAAAATAAAAGAAAATTATCTGGGAAAAATAAAATCTGTAGAAATCTGAAAACAGATGGTGTACAGGTGATTGCATCAGTTTGTTAGAAGAAAGAAGAGAGTCCAGATCTCGCCAAACACAGAAGAAAAACTCCTATTGCTTACTTGAGCATGAATATTTAAATACAGGTTTGAGAGAGATGGGAAACAGAGCAGTAAGAACTGCTACCCTGATTTAATAGGGTAAAGAATAATTAAAGTATCTAAAAATACCTTAAAACAAATAAATTCAATAAAAAGCACTTTTCCCATTGGCAGAACAAAAATACAAATGCAGGATCCATTAATTCAGTTTATTAAATAAGAATACTGCATTCAGAGGTAGAGTAAATTTTGAACTTTGATTCCTTTGATTCTGGTACTAGTACCAGAAAGAAATATCCAAGGATCTGCACACAGAAAAGCTCAGTGCTGCTTTTTTGTTTGGATGAGGAGAGTTCTGGGGTTTTTTAAACCACTGAAGTTTGGTCCTAACTGTTTTTATTGGCAGTTTATAACCAAACTCTTGCTGCAGGAATATAATTAAAATAATGGGAAGAGAAAAAAACCCACCAGTAGATCCCCAGAATATCAATATACTCCTCATGAATACAGCTGTCGGAGAAAAAGAACATTTATGATAACTTGCTTGGTTTTTTTAAGGCACAAAAATTCACCTGTAAAAGCAGGCATATCTCTAAAAGTATTTGACTTAAATCCAGGTTGCTGGCACTAGCAACACAGCCTGAACTCTTTAAAAAAAAGGTGTGCTACCTGTTGAATGTGAGAAAAAATACACTTTGACTTCTACCATAAGGAATAAAAACTTTGGTCATGCCATTATTTTAACAATGGTGAAAGCAGGTAAGAGGAAACAGTCAAGTCATCACGAGAAGGGCAGACATGCTGAGAACCAGGTTTTCCTGGTCCCTAACCTTGCTTTTGTCACCTACATCACCAAAACTGCTGCTCCAAGACCTTCCACATGGCTTAACTTTGACCTTTACTGGGCTAATAAGTACTATGCTGATGAATATTAGCTGCATGGCTTGCTTGCTTGCTCCTAGAAACAGCCACTCATTTGGAAGCAGGCGAGTAAAACTGCAAACTGTTTCAGAAAGTCAAGCAAGTGGAGTGCTAACAGGTTTTGGCCACCTCTGTCTTCCACACATCCCTGCCTGCTATTTGCTAAAAAGGAAACCAGATCCCCAGAATGATCTCTGAACTGTGTGGTAAAAGGCTCTGACTTTGTTCTTTCACAGAGAATAACCTTGCTATCTAGCCCAAGCCAGAACAGTCTTGGAAAAGCTCTCTTGCTTTCCTTTTTTTGTCCAACTCCAATTGTTCTCTAACAAAGTCAACATAACACAAACCAATCTCACTGCTTTAGACAGAGCTCTGCTAAGCAACACTCCTCCAGAGAAAAAAGGTCAGCTTCTATGTGGATACTTACACCATTCAAAATGACATGCATTTTTATTATGTATAATCAAGCTTCTTTGCTAATAACCCAACAAATAAAGATCTGAATGCTTCCATTTTTCCTGCAGCATTAGCCTCTTGTGTCAGGAAAGCCACATCAACAGTTTTCCATCCTACTCTGTCTCTCTCTCAGTCCTTGAAACAAGCAAAAATACTTTTTCTCCCCATCACAAATGCTAATAAAGACAGGACTAGCTTTGCTGCCACCTATTTCCAAGAAGGGGAACAGGATACTTCAGGTACTCCATTCAGTAGTTTTAGTCATGGTATTTCTTCTGAATTATCTGTATGACTTTATCCAGTCAATACAAGCAAGACATCTAGCTACAGAATGAGAAATTTTAACTTTTTTTTTTTTTGTGGTGATCATCTTTTAAACACTATAAACAGAGTCTTGCCATGGTATTTTTTTTATCTACACTCTTAATATCAGTAACTGCAGATGTGCATGCTCATCAACTACACAAAAAAAAAGTTTCAAGCGTTCAGAATTCAAATCCTCAGCTGGCATAAATATGAAATAATCTTAAGAGAGTGAATTTCTGCCATGCCAGACCTGGAGAGAGTCCCTAGCAGCTTCAGATGATCAAGGAAAATATATCTTATGTATAAAATGTGTTTTACTAAACACAGTAAACCCTGACTCTAGCTCCTCTCACAGGAGTCATCAAGAATAACCAGCCTAAAAGAAACATAATGATGTTTGGTTAGCCATGGCCTCTGGACTTATTTCAGGATTTGGTGTATTGCCCAGCCTAGAAGACCTATATAAACACTGAGGGTGCCTGCTTCAAGGTTACTCAAACAAAGTGGTAATTTGGGTCCCTCTCTGCTCCCTTCTGTCATCATCTTTGCGCTGGCACCAGTGCTCACAAAGCCACGAGAAGACTCTGAATACAGGATGCTGGGGTGAAAAAACAAAAACAGCAAGCAAAAAGAAGACAGATTGTTCTCAATTAATTACCCTGGGTCAGTGAATTCCAGTGCTATCACAAAGGATGAAACAGACAGGGAGAGGAAAGAACAGGCAGATCAGGGAAAATGAATCAGGTCCATTTACTAGCTCACTAGCAACCTTCAATTACTCTGGATTAACCACACTTCTGGAGAAACCACACCCTAAGAAATACTGTGCCTGCATGGTGAAATGCACATAATAAACACTAGCAGAGCCGATCATATTTGGCCACAGACGGATGAGTTCAGTATCAATCCTCCTCCTGCTCTGTCTTTGTGAGTCTAACTCTGCCAGGTGAACTCACTGGTGAGAGAACAGGCTTGCAGAGATGTAGGCAAGGGAAGACTTGCTTTCTGAAATGTGTGTATTACACTTGATTAACAGGTGAGAATGCTTCAACCCAGAATCTGCACAGAAGACCGGCTGTCACTTTGCTTAAATCACTAAGGCTTACTCCTGAACCACAGAACACTAGTTTACCCTCGTATAGAGAGGGAGAAGTTCAGCCTAAGGAGCACTACAGAAAAGGCCACTCCTCGAAAAAAGGCCAAAATAAGTTCACTGGCCTTTCTTAAGCTAACGGCATTTCATCTTCAGTAGTTCAGCATTTGACCAGGAGCTACTCTTTATATACACAATGACATTATGTACCAAATCTGGTGCCAGATCAAGTCTCTGATCACAGCAGTACAGCACTGAGTGATGTTTGGGTTTGAAAAAATCTGTGGCACACCGATTTATAAACGTGCCTCAACCTCACTGTGTGAAGAGACCATCAAGAAACTTCCGAAATACCTGCTCGCACTGCTATGTAGCTCTATTCAGAGGAAATCTGGAACCAATATCCAAAAGATTACCATGACTCCTGGAAACCTTACACATAGCTGCACCCAAGGTGTTTATGTCACATAACTACCATATGGCGACACGTCCTTCAGAAACGATTTATCAGGGGAAAGTTACTGTGAACAGTTTTGGGCTAATGGCTGGATTATTACACTCTAATGTCAAAGTACAGCAACTTGTGATCTCTTCCAGCCCAGAGGCCAGCTGGTAACCCCCTCTGAACACCTACAATGAGCATAAAAAAACCATGACATTTTATTATTTAATGCTAAGCATTCTCAACTTAACAGGTTCAACTTAAATTCCACCATGCAACATTTGTGTTCCATGCTACCAAACTCATATCCCCACCTTTTTTGTTAAGGGTTGACTTCTAATTTTTACCATAATCAGCTCTACCAAACTATGATTACGAGAAACAAGGTGCTTCATGTCATGAGTGGAGGCATCAAACTCCTGCCCATACCAGATATGGACTGTATCACACAACTCTTACATAAATTAAAATTCAAATTCACACAGTGAAGACCCACCAACACCATTTTTATCTGACATATCAGTAAAACACTGCAGAGTCCCAGGTGCTACCCACTTAGCTTAATATCCTACCGTGACAGAAAATATCCTTGAGTGACAGAAAAGTGTCAGAATACGTTGCCATTCCCACTTGTTAGGGAGTCAAGCTGTGCCACAAGCACCAAGCACAAAAAGCATTTGCACTGAATGTTTACTATCATGACCCCCTTTCAAAACCGAGCAAGACTGCTCCATTACAACAGCCTTTCGACAGCAGGCTTGACCATCTGTTGTTAATGGAACATCCCCAAGACATGGCTGTTCTCTGCAGTACAAGCACCAACTCATTTCCAAAAGTGAAAATAAATTTTAATGCATTAATCCATTGCAGTAATTTTCAAAAAAGTTTAACTCTTTTAAATTTAATTTAGATGATGCTTACACCCCTCTGGCTTCAGTGAGGTCTATTTCAACACACTTAAAAATCAACTTCGGTCCTTTATGTTTTTGTACAGACTTTAAAATCTCCAAGGCCAACGGCTTGGGGGAAGGGGGACACTTCTGGTTAAAACCAGGCAAAAATAGGGTTTAACATGAACTTTTAATTTAGAATCAGAGTATCTTTCCAGGCACTTTTTAAGCATCTGGGCTGCTGTGCAGCTCCAGTCTTTTGTAACAGCCTGATGATACGCTGCAGCGTAGCACTCCAGACTTCACAACAGTCTGGCACGCAGCAGCATGATTTGTTGCATGCAACTGAACCTCCTGCCCATCACAAAGGCAGCCAGATCGATTTTTTATTTTTACACTCCCCCCCATCCCAAGGCCCTCCCCTTATCCCACGCCCGCGACTTCACAGGATTCACGTAGGAGTGAAGGGGATGAAAACCCTCCCGTTATCTTCTAGCGCCCACCGGGGCTGGGAGAGGCAGCGGTAAGGTGAGCCACCCTCCGTGAGCGCTGCCAAGTCAGAGTCGCCGCGCTCAGGATAAGCTAAAATAAAATAACCATTTTGTAAAAAATAAGCACACACAACAACGCCCCTCCCACACACACAAACACTATCAGCGCCTTTCCGATCCCCCGCTACGCCGTAAACCATCCTCCGAGCCGCGCTCCCGCCAAGCTGGGCACAGAGAGAGAGTGGCACCACGTCGGAAGACGAAAACCCCAAAACAGTAAGAAAACAAATAAATAAAAAAACCAAAACAATAACAGGAACACCACACACACACACATTTGCGTTTTTCCTCTCGCTTTGTGCCGCCTGTTCCAGGCGGACCGGGGACAAGTGGGAAGCCTCTCCGACAGCTGCCCGCGATGCGTCCCCCCCTTCTCCGCCTACCTCCCCGGCCGGCAGCCGCCGTCGGTCCCGAGGGGAGCCGCCGCCTGCTCCGCTCCGCGCCGCGATCCCCTCCGGCTCCACTCCGGGCCCCGACGCCGGCCCCGCTGCCGCTGCCGGGCGCCCCCGCCCCGCAGTGCCTCTTATAGGGCGGCGCGGAGCTGCCCTGGCGGGCCAGCCCGCCCCTTACACGGCCGGGGCCGCCCCCTGCACGCCTTTTCCTCTCCGTCTGGGGTCTTCTCTCTGTCGCCTTTTCTCTTCGCTCTTTCCTTTCTGCTCTTTCCCTTCTCCTGTCCTCCGCGCCCCCTTTTCTTTTATTTTCCCTCGGCAGCGGCTGCTGTTGGGGGGGGGCGCGGCGATTCGCATGTGGGCGGGCACCGTGCAGCCAAAAACAAACTGCGGGGATGGGTATGTCCGCCCCGGCCTTGCACGGCGGGACGGCGCTCTGCGGGCTGCTCGCACTCGCTGCTTTTTATGAAACTCCGCGCTCCCAGGTGCGTCGAGAAGCATCCCAGCCCCTCGCGCTGCCTCCCGCCCCTACCCCCCGGGCGTCCCTTCCTGGGGACTGTGGGAAGAAAGCAGAAACCCGGGCACGGAGTTACCTGCGAGGTGACCGTGATCCAGTCGCCCACGTCTCCAGGCCTGCACCGCTCCCCGCATCTCCTGAGCTGAGCCGGTACAAACTGGGCACAGATCCGTCCTCAGCTGTACAGCGGCTGAGGTACTGAGTGTACCAACAGTGTTGGCCTGAAAGAAATCAATCACTAATAAACAGTTTCAACAGGACCAGACGTCGTGTACTCCATGTCACTTAATGGCAATAAAAAGGCAAGGAACTGTGAAAGGTAACACTTGGATACATAGCCAAAAATAAGGGTGAATTCAGTTGTGTCAGTTTATGGAGAAATTTACAACTATTCACAAACTTTATGAAAACAAATCTCTATTTGTTTTTAACAGTTCACAGTGAGCAAGGTGACTTGCTCCAAATACAAAATCCGTAAGTGATAGTGTGTTTTATCTACTGGAGAAATGCCCTGGTCTTAGCAATTGCTGTCTGACGGCTGAAGGTGTCCTCCCAAGTGGGGTCCTCCCTTAGAAACCACCCATCATGCAAACCCTTCCAAATTTTTTGCTTGTAACATGTCAGGAGTACTGTAAAATCATGCAGTGCGATTTGCAAAAGTATAGCGGTGCATTTTCAAGGCATAAAATGCTCTGTGAATGAAAACAAGTAACGCACGAAAGGCAGGCAACTCTAAATTATAGTTCCCTTTACAGACATAATGCACTGCCATTTCCCTTCTGCAGTGAAGTAGTTGATGTTATCGTTCATGCTGTTAATGCTTTGCCTTATTGTGAGCAATCTGGATGATACACGGTTACTGAGGGAACCGTATCTTCGAGTTTCCTGGCTTTTATTTCCATGCTCAGACTACCACCATGGTATTTTTTCAAGTGGCACAGAAGTACAAACACCTGAAAGCAAATTCCAGAGAGCTCAGGCAGATTGTGATCTGAAATAATGCACTGGAGTATCACAGATAGCACTGAATATTCAAATTAATAATGCAGACCTTTCCACACAGAATAAAAGATGACACTTTCATTTTCACAGTGACCCTAGTTCCTTCCCTTAGTACCTGTGTGTCAACATCTCACAAACAGGCTAAGGGCTGGACAAAATAAAAAAGCTCCTGATTCTGACCATGGTTTCCCCAGTGTAACTGCTGCATAATGTCACTGACTTCAACAGATTCATTCTGTTTGTACCTTCATCTGGTGGTAAAACTGAAGTAAAAACAAGGACTTTATTTAGTGTATAAATGCAGCTGTGTATTTTTTACCATATGCTAGAGCTTTGCATTTTACACATTTCTAAATGTGGCTGGATTGTAATTTTAAATTCTAAAACAAAGAATTTCTGCATGGTTAGTCAGAACACAGGGAGAACAAGCACATTTAGTTTACAATCAACAAACTGTTATGCCTCATCCCACATTAAAAGGAGTTTGAAAGAGAGGTTATAGTGGATGGAATTTTCAAAAGAATAGTGATCTAAATTCAGTGGAAACAGAGCTATGTCAATACCTAAGTGCTGACAATTGCTCTGTTACTGATGTCTATTTAAACCTAGGTTGCTCTAAGGAAACTGTGAGTTTTTGGAACATCATCAGAAGGCTGGATTTTTTAAATTCTGGAAATTGGTGCCAACAGTTAAAACATTTGAACAACATTTTCCAATAAGACAGCTCATATACAGCTGTTCATAAGAAGTGAATGGAGCATTTGATTTAGTTTGTTCTGTTAAAATACCTGTAGGATGGTGGGAAATCTTTGTGCGCCACTGGATATCATTTCTTCAGTTTTGCTTCTCCTTGTGGCATGGCAGTGATGTGAGGTCACTGAGGGACAAGCACTGGCAAATGGTACAAGAAGGATGACAGGGGAAGGGGGCACAGTTAGATCCAATGAGTAGAATGTAGAAACACAAATAGCCACACTGCAAATAGTTTCTAAGAATAACTATTCTTACACTTGGGTGGTCTGAGATTTCAGGGTAGACCCTATGGATTTCTCAAAAACATTTATGCCTTCCACCTTCTTCATGCACGGCAAATATGCTGGCTTATGTGTCCTGTGGAATGCATGAAAGATCTTTGCAGATAGTCCCAGTCTCACGTGGGACTTCCTGCTTAATTTTATTTATTGATGACTAACCCAAAAATTTCAGCTACTGATTCAGATACAGAGACGAAAAAGGCAGACATAAACGAACACTTCGGGAAAGACCTTTCTCCTTCCTTCCCAAGCTCCAGTTAAGCACCTCTCCTACCCCTTCTTTCAATAGGTGTTTCGATCAGTCCCTTTGCCCCAATTCTTTCTGTGAGGCACTGGGCATTATGGACAGGTGGGGTCAGTGTGTAGTGGTTCTTTCTGCTGTTCCTTGCTTCTTACTCATTTTCCTCCACTCCTGCTTGCGTTACTATTCCACTGCTTCACAGTGAGTCCTCCATGTGCCACAGGTCCCTACAGAGTGTCCCTTCTTTGGCATGGAGTGGCTCCTTACAAGACTGTGAGACTGTGTCTCTTCCTTCCATGCGTCTTCTCCAGTTCCTCCATTTCACAGATATCCTCACATTTTCTCCAGTGTCTCTTGTCCTAGGGGCTGCTCTTTTTAAAATGTTTGAGCAGAAGTGCCATGTGCTGCTTTCACCTAGCTGAGGTTTTGGCATGCAGTATGTTGTTTTCATCCCTTTCACAATGGCTGACAGCAGCCGTAACTGGCACAGAGGAAGGAGTACATTGCCTCTTCCCTTGCAGCTTCCAATACTAAAGGCCTGCTAGTTATGCCCAAGATGCAGTTCACATGACATGCACTTTCAGATAAGACCTCATCCTTTGTCTTTTTCCAAAGGCTAGTCTTCTCCTTCAGCCCATTCCCTCGTTACATTGGCCTTGAACAAGCAGCCCACAGTACGGTCCAAGGCTGGGTGGAAGGGAGGGCTACAGACCTGCAAAGGGACTGTTAGCTGCACCAGTTACTGAGAGGTCAGAGGACATGTAAATTGCTGTTCATGGAAAAGACATTAAGTAGTGGAATGAAGGGGTGGTACTGAAAATAGGAAAACACGCTGTGTTCTCACAGGAGGAAGTGAGGAGGAAGTTGTTTCTTTGTACTTGTAACTTCTACAAGGCAAAACACACCATTGTTAACTCTACAAGATTGATGTTTCCTAATGTCAGGATGCTGTGGGCTTAGACAAGTGCACCGAGAAATGTCTTGGTATAAACCAAAGGTATATATGACAGGTTTCAGCAACAAAGAAAGTCACAGTTTAACACACCTTTAGCTGTCAGCTTTTAAAAGATTTCATCTGGAAATCCATGCTCTTTTTAGCCCTAGATGATCTAGTTTGGACTAAATTCAAGCAGGAAAGACAGCAGGTTAGCAATCTTCCATTAAAAAACCCCTAATTTTCAAAGAACTTTGCTCACCTCTTTTTTCTTACTTGGCATTCTTGTTGCAGAAACATAGCTTTGAGATTCCTCACTCTTATCTTGGGACACACACTGAAGATTATTCTGTATTTCAAGCATCTGTTCCGTCTTGTTTTGCTTTCCCTTGATTTGAAATACCTGATTCAGAGGATGGTGACAGCTTTTGTAAGGTCTTCTTGGAAAGAGCTTCCTAACTTTTAGAAAGAAGTAATTGCATTGTTATTACTTTATAGCAATCTAGGCTCTCACTCAACATCCTAACATGGAAGTGTGAGTCACTCTGGCCTGGTTTGCAGCCCAGTGAGTACAAGTGACTACATCATGCTGTTTACTGCAACCTTCCACACACACTTTTCTTCTCATCCCATTTACAGAAGAAAGTAGGTAATAGAGTTGCTGTTTAGTTATTGCACCTGCAAAGAAGCAGAAGGTTTAAATACATCCCCCACTAAGCCCTGCAGTGGGGACACTTTGAAGTGCTTATCTGTGCCATGAGAAGTGAATCTGAGAAGTTGCTGCCTTCCAATCAAAGAATATTGCAGGCCTGTCCCAGTGTCTGACGGGGACAAAAGAGCTTGTCCTCATCCTCTCCATCTTTCAACATAAATATAGTCTTCAAACTGGCAGCAGTCGTTAATAAGGTGGTTCTAAGTCCTTTAAATAAAATGTAAATATATTGTAGCTCAAATACGAGCAAGCTATGGTTTAAGCAGTTATGAGAAACACTTTTTAACGTTACCTTATGTTGAAGAAGGGTGATTTAAAAGCCATCTCTCATATGGGTTATTTGCCAGATAACTGACATTGTTTTAAGAAGAGAGACCATCGCCACAAGCATTGCCTTGTAATTTCTCACAAACACTTACATTAATGTAAGTAAAATTATGTCTGCAGTTAGCTGTAGAAACTAGGGTGCTGTGAAGCTCACTGTTAACAAAATGACTACTTTTTAGATGTAAAATATACATGCAGCCAAACACTTAGGTGGTAAAAATTCTTTGACTTTGACAGAAATAAACTGGTTTTCCCAACCATGGACCTAACCTATAGTTTGAAGAGCAAGGAAAATATGTAGAGTTGCCAATTAAAATACTTGAAGTTTATATAAGGTAGCAATTTTAATCTGACATGAAGTTTTTTCTTTTCTAAGATTCCCCAGATGTATACTTTGTAATGGCATGCAGGAACGATTTTTTTTTTCACATTTCACCCTTCCTCTGCACAACTGTCTATCCTAAAAATTAGCCCAAAATAGAACTCCTGCGAAAATATTTCAGTGTGCATTACATATGCATTGCCAGTAGGGATACAGGGATAGGCTGGTCTGCATGAGCCAGGGTTTCTGTGCAAGCCATGGAACTGGATGGACAGCTATGCAGAATGTTAAAGTTCAATGTGAACTGCTTCAAAAATTCTGCGCTTCATCTCCTGTTATAAATTTATATGCTAACAATATCCCCAGTGCATGGAACAAGGAAGCAAAAATTCATCACAAAACAGAAATGAAGCCTAGCAGATGTAGAACCTGATCAAATGCAAAGAAAGCCACATAAGAGGATGCAGTACATTTTCATCCAACCTCACTTTAGGTGCTGATGGATGAATCTTTATGGATCGGCCAGGCTATGAACTTCACCAAATTAAGCCCTTGAGATGTAAGTTAAAAGGGTCAATTACCCAAATTTCCTTGAGGTCAGCCAAATGTCACTCCACATCAGTTGCATTACTTTAGTATCTTAAACTTTTTCTTTTTTTTTTTTAAAGATCAAAAATTGCCTGTTTAAGGTCCTCAATCAATTCTCATGGAACTCAATGCAACTTTTTCCTGAATAAGGACTCCTACATTGTGTTTGTTACTACAAAAGCTTCAGCCTTTTATATAAACAGTGTATATTTGAGCAGCCCAATTAAGTCAGTGGAGATATGCACCTGGGGTTTTGACTTCATGTCCTGGCTGTAGATTTAAATGGAGATAAAGTCAGTCCGTCCCTGATTAACAAAAGTTCTTTCACCAACAGCTTTGGAGCTGCAGACAACAACATTCAGTGCAAATCTCAGTGGCAAAGGGGATAAGTTTTAGGAAGTGATGTTTTTCCTTCACTAGATAATGACATTTCAGAAGGGAAGAAAATGCACCGTCATGTCTTCAAAACCAGTCTGTGAACCAGAGGGAAAGACAGGACAGAACTAGCCTGTAAGAGGCCATGGAGGAAAGTGTGCTGTCCCTCACCTCCAGTCTTAAAAGTGACACTCAGAGCAAGCCATCCTCAGGCCCTGGAAGGTTTTATTTACCTAGCCTCATTGTGATACACAGGTCAGTGAGCCTTGTGGCCTCCACACAAGCAAAGCTGTGTTTTTAGGCTCTCCAGCAGCTTCCCCAGCTCACACTGTATCCCTCATGGGGCTGGAAGGGTGCCTCAGTCCTTTTGACAGCATCTCACACAACTGCAGAATGGGTTGGGTTGGAAGGCACCACTGGAGGTCATCTAGTCCAAGATCCCTTGCCCCAGCAGGGTCCCCTTGAGCATGGCATTCAGAAATGTCTCCAGATGACTTCTGAATACCTCCACAAAAGGACTCTGCAACCTCTCTGTGCAACCTGTTCCCCCTGTTTATGAGAAGGGACGATAAAGGCCTCTTGTCTAGCATAAACTACAGTGCCCTCAAAGAAAGAGTCATCCGTTTTTGCTGTTGTCAAAACCGTGTCCTCCTCTTCTCCCATCTCCTGGACCCTACTGAGCTTATGAGTACTCCACATTACTAAGCTTTTTTGCGTCCATGCTTACAAGGAAGGACTTGCTTTCCAGGAGGCAACAACCACCTCTTTTATGCTTCCTTTTCACAGAGAAAGGACTGAGACCAGGTTTTGCTTCTATTCTCTTTATACATCTGGAGAAATACATTCAGAAAGTGACCTTTAGGGATGTCTCTTCAAATCTTGCATTTCCACAGACATCAAGAAAAACTCAATGCAGAATGAAGGATCTCTATTCAAACTCAAATTTTTCCAGAGCTGCTTGGAACTGCAAGTCAACTTCCACACTTACAGACCTTCAGTCTGCTCTGTAGCGCCTAACTTGTTTTCCTCTCACTTGATTGCTCAGATTGCGGTTTGCTGTTGTTGTACATAAAAAATCAGGCAACTTTTGAGTTCTGCCAGCTGTTACATTTTGCCCCATTGAAATATCTGCACTTTCTGACTATTTCCAGCACTTTTATCAAGGCAGACAGTTTGACCTCTACATTCTTTTGCTGCTTGCAGGCATCTGGGGCTGGATCTAGGGTGCAGACAGCTTGCTCTGCAGACACAGTCCTGTTCTTGGCTTCAGGATGGGCCAGTTCCTACTTCTGCTCATTTCGTCATTATATGAAGAGCAGGTATCTCTCTTTGTGTCTGTTAATTATCGCTCTAGCATCTGCAGCAAAAGGACGAAGTCAAATTTAACCTTCCCTGGTGCACCCTCAACCCTCCCATCAGTTACAGTGGGAGCTCGTGAGGTGGTAGCTGGAGAGATTAATGCTGTTGCTGCCTTTAACCTGCCCCCAGTGTTGTTGCCAGAGTCTGTGCAGCCACTAGTCAAGATATCAACAAACTTCCTGGGGATTTCATGCACTAACAATCTATCATGCCTTTCCACAGAGGCTCCAGTGCCTAAGCTATGTCCTTTTCATTCTTGGCCAGTTTCCTCTTTATACCATGACATGCCCAAGTGAAATACTGCCTTGTGATTGTCCAGCATCCAGACTCACTGACTTCAGTATCCAGATCCTGCCCCTACTTCAAAAGAGGCTCTTTCTGTTTCTCTCTACCTTAGAAGACCTTCTTCTCACTTTGATGCTTCTGCTTCAGCATATTCCCACCTGCCCCTGTTTGGAGAAGGACAAAACAATCAACCTCCATTTGTCTGTCCTCATGCCTTTACACAGTCGTTCTCTCCTGCTGCACATGCTGCTGGACATGCCAGACAGACCTTCCACAAAAAGTAGTAATTCTGGGGCTTCTGATTTCTCATATTAGCTGTTTCCTCCATTTTGTAAGCATCAGAGTATCACTCTTAATTGTACAGGATTTAGCTATCTTTGCTGACTCTACTACCTTAAAAGGCAAAAAATACTCTGGTCATTTTTTCCCTCCAGGTCAGGATCCACTAGACCAGGCCTTTGCCAGGCAGCCAGTAAAATATTTTCTTTTTCTTGAGAAAAGCAGTGTCTTCAGCATTAGCCCCATCAGAATTACAGAGCAATGAAATACCTGTTTGTCTTTTTTTTTTTTTTATAGCTGTAAAAACTTGTTCACTTTCTTATATTTCTTATTCTATTATTCAGCGAAGAATTTTATTACAATTGCTGTATTCTGTAATCTCTGTCCATGATGCTCCCTAAACTGCTCATCAGTATTGACATTTATATCTTTCTAAAAGCAGTTATGATCAGGGACAACATTTTTGTCTAAGATTTCCAGGACTTCTCTTTAGTAGTGGGTAATCTACTGAGTCATTGTAGCCTGCCAGGAAGAAATCTGTAGTGAAAATGATTCCTAGCAATCAGCCCAAAACTACTAGTTTTCCGAAGAGATATATAAAGGAATGGAAGGCATGAGAAAACTGGGTATATAGTGTTAAGGGGAGGGGATGCAGACCATACAGAAAGATGCAAGACAAGTTTTATTTGCCTGCTGTCATATAAAGCTCTCCCAAGATTAGCCATAAGATAAACAGGCATTCTAGGTTTTGGCTATATTTTACTTTATTAAAATCAACTAAATATTACCTTGACAAATTTTTGGAATCCAAGTGCCAGTAACTGTCACCTCATTAGAAGCTATGATTAAGAAAACTATGTATGAAACCTATACGATCTCATTTCTGTAAAAAGATCTTTTTCCATTAGTGCCCTTAATACTTTATATGTCATATCTTGTGCTAATCTTAGAGAGATAGGAGTTAATATAGCTTTGTATAGCTCTCAACATAACTTCAGTGTTCACACACATATTTAACACATGGTTGCAATCACTTTTAGAAATTAATTACTTGGACTTTTATGCCTCTTCCATTCCTGCAGGATTCTATTCCCTCCAAACGTACACTGTTCTGATTAAATGAGTGTTACTTCAGTAGTTTAACTTCAGATGCAGAGTTGGTTCAGAGTATCTTTCATGTTGAACCAGGCCCATCCAGTTATTATACACTTTCTTTTCCCCATTCCATTACCACTTTTTGGTCATAAAAAGACAAGAAACTACACGGATTCCTGTTAAAACACAGAAGGGCTCTCATTTGCAATAAGTGTTTATCATCCACAAACTTATTCTATAGAAGAAGTTCAGACTCTTCTTCAGATTCAACCTGCTCGCTCCTCATTGGGCTCAATGTTTTTCTCTCAGGACAAAAAGATTCTCTGCAGTTCACCTGCATGTTCTGCAGTCCCTTTAGCACATAAAGGTAAAGCAGTTCACTGACTCTGCAAAGTAAACTAAGGCTGGATATTAAATGCTGCCAAGTGATTTAGTCCTTAATTAAGTGCTTGTCCCAATTTTTTCCACTTCAAAAAATCCATTCAGAGTTACAGGTTCAGAATTTCACTCTTGATCTCCAAGGCTGCTTTGGAAATGTTTGAGTTTGGACATTTGGGTTTCATTTCCCTATGTTGTTTTCAGTTCCAGTTAAAGATTTTACAAGCTTCTCACAGATGAGTACCTTTGAAGCTACCAACAATCACTAGAATTTCTTTGGGACACTCTAGAGTTACAGGTGTGGAGCCACAATGTCTCACCTGCTTTTGTCTTCTACTTCCACGCATTGTACACAATCATTAGAGTGCTGTTTAAAGGCAATATTAATGATCTATTTATACATGTTCCAGTGTGCATTATAAATAAATCTCTGATAGCAAAAAAGCTTATGCAATATTCCTCCCTGTTCAATTATGGTTCAGACATATAAGCATGTAACGCTGCATAGATTATACTGTGCCCTGAATAGGTTCCTGTATATAAGATCATATGTAGCAATGTGAGTTGTAGGGTACTACAGCTGGGAAATCTCAGGCTGCATGGATAGAACAAGGGTTGTAGAAATAACTGGGAAATTCAGTCAGGTTTTGCCATCCCCCAAATTAGCCTCTAAAAATGGAAGATGGGTTTTCCAGCAAAGTAAGAAAGAAAAATTATCTGCTGTCTACAGAATAAAAAAAAAAAATCTTACCCTAAACTCAGGTATTAAAGGACTCCATCTTCTCCACCTTCTATGTTCTTTCCTTCCACTGCCCTTGCTGCCATGGTTTCAATGGAATTTAAAACAAACAAATAAGAAAATCTAGGAAGAGCTAGAAAGAATGTGAGACAGCAAACGGGAGACACATTGAGAAACACAAACTCTTCGTTTTTGCATCAGTCACAGATCAGAGCTTTTAGAGAATAATTACCAATGGTTTTCATCAGTTCTGTCTAATTAGCTTGTTCTTCGTTAGCTTGTTGCTTGTGGACACATAGAAACAGCAGTGATTGGTGGATGCAGTGTGACCCTGCCTACAAAAGAACAAATTCCTTCCAGAGGAGAAAAAAAAAAAAAAGAGGTGGTTTTTTCCTTTCCCCCCAAGGGTTTCTTTGGGGCATTTTTCAAGGAGAACTGAGCATCCTCTATGCATTGAGCAGCTTGGCTACTTTTGCCCCAGTGCAGGTGTGTCCCTGAAGGCTACAGCAGGACTCTAGCCCTTCTTACAGGCTGCTGCTCTTAGAAATGGACTGCAGCCTACCACAGAAGGACAGTAAGAGCAGGAATCCATCTTGATTTACATTATTACCTTTATGTTAGTGTATCTTTAATTCCCTCACTGTGTCAACCCATGGCAATTTTTCACCCTGTATTCTGAGGAAATTTGGCTAACTATGCTATTCGGAAAAGTTTATGTTTAGTAGATCCTACTTTGGAAAAACATGGTGGAAAAAAATTACTTCTTAAGGGATCTTCCCACCCTGTCTTTCCATGTTACTATCCCTGCAAAGGAACAGAGCATAACTATTAAGCACATCTGCACACTGCTGTATCACAGTCACACTCAGCTGCACACACTGCCACAACGGAGCTGGACAGTGTGTCAAACCAACTACAGCGCCATGGCTGGATGCCCTGTTCTCTCAGGAAAATATACAGTAAAAAAAATCCTACTATGCTGTAACTGCTTGGAGGGGGACCAGCAGTCAGGAGTTTTGTGTCACCTCCTCCTTTTGCACAGTATCTACTACCTTGGGAATGTCAGAGTAAATCTACTGCTTACTGTCACTGCTATCAAAGCTTTATGCAAGCCACTGCATTTCAGGTTAAGTTTTTCCAGCAGTACAGGAGTCACTGGCTCCCCCACCAACTAGAACTGATTCTGGAGACTTGAATGATCCAGTGCTGTACACAGGTGCTCTCCCTGTTTTGGTAGTTGACCTGCACAAAAAACCAGTTTGATATATGGAATTCATCTGTTTGGTATTAACATGTAATAGAAGTTAAACATACCTCTTTGTCACTTCAAGTCGGCATTTCTTGGCCACTTACAATTCTAGAGAACATCCTCATTGACCAATTTTCTAGCATGTGTCTAAGATTTGAGAACATGTGGTCTTGCATGCCTAAATTGTTTGCTGAGGAAAACTTGTGAAGAAAAAGTAAGGCTGGTTTTATGAAAAACAGCAACTCATGCTAAGATTAGTTCAGTTTGTTAGAGCATGGTGCTAATAACAAAAAGATTTTGAGTCCAATCCTCATATGGGACCTTTACTTAGAAGAGTTGGACTCCTTGTGGGTCCCTTCACTTCCAACTCAGAATCTTCTGTGAAGTAAACTCTAGTTTTTAACCTGTGTCTTCAAATATCAGTAGTAATATACATTGCACTAAGCTACATGTTCCCTTACACACTCTGAGTTATTGCAACTGTGTGCAAATCCTGCATACACTTATTTTACCTATACTTTACCAAGAATCTCAAAACCCTGGTTCTTCCAGCTTTTTGTTCCTGGGACTAATTTGCAGACATCCAGTTTCTGTGTTTCCATCTTTTCACTTACAGTCCCTGGCACCTCCTAGGAGGATGTAAACTGCCGGCAGCTAAGCTCCGACTTGCTGTTTGTATTCTGTGGAGTTTTGGCAGCAGTGGTACAGAGCAGATGGCAGAATTTTCTCCTTTCTTTAAGATGCATCAACTGACTTGGAGCTGTGGATGGCCATGATGCAGAGGCTGAATGCAACCAGTATAGGAGAGAGGGGCTGCAAAGCAACACACAAATGACTCCACTTCTGACACTTCACAAATCACTGTCACTCCCCTCTGAGTCAAGTTCCTCCCTGCTGCTCTGGAGAAGAGAAGTGATTCTGTGATATCAGTGGAGACCAGCTACAGACAGTCAAGTTGTGCTCAGCTCTATATAAACACAAAATAAAGGAGAGGCCAAAAATCAGCCTTTATCTTTCAACAAAACCAAGTTCAAGTTCAGTTGCTAAACTGCTGGTAAACTTCATTTCAGGTTTTCATATATCCATGCATCAAGACGACAGTTGGAATGGGAAATAATAGTTTCATCTGCTCCAATACTACTACTGATTTATATGGATCTGCATTAGAGAACCTGGGCCTCACATGCATATATTGAAGGGAAAACCTTCTCAAAATTTTCTGTCAAACCAATCTAAGTGAAAAACTTCCTTCTGCCACATAAAAATGGTGTCCAAATCCTGTATGCCTATGGCTGCACGACAATACTAGCTGTGATTCAAAATTAATCTCTCATAGCAAAGTTTGTGCTTTTAAATTTTTCATGAGCTTAATTAATTACTCCCATGTTTAATGAGCTTTAAATAAATGGATGACTCCTCATCTGTTGGTGTTATTGCAACTATTCAAATTACATGGAGCACCCTGTTTTTTCTCTTTGACAAGACTGGTTTCTAAACCATCAAATCGATATTTATCCTGAGGAAAAATGTAGTACCAAAGCAAATATCAACAAGCTTCCATGAGAACAGAGAGAGAATAACTAATGTGATTTATTGTTTATGCCAGTTCGGCTCACCCTCCCTTTCACTTTCCTCCTACCTTCTTCCCTGTAAAATGAACTTCATTTCTACCTATTCCCAGCTTGTACAAACATCCCTCACCAGTTAATAGCAGCACACAAAGCTGGACTCTGTGAAAGAATAAACCAGGGTGCCCTTAGCTACATCACATCATTCCAGACCAGTGTGAAAGACTGGCTTATGTGCATGGGGAGTTTGCTTTTTGAAATCAGTAAATCACTGAATTGCTGGGACAGGCTGAAAATACATCTTAATTACTGCAAGACATTCCTCCATCTCCATAGACCATTATTTTGGTGGTTTAAACACAAACTGACTCAGAGCTTGTCTACACAAGGAAGCTACTTTTTAGTAAAGACGAAAGTTAATTTACAGCTGAGTACTCTTCTTCTGTGGACACATTCAGTGTGCATGAAATAAGCTACTGCTCATTCAAGCTTTAAGTGAATATTTGCTCGGGATTCAACCCCTGAACACTATCCAATTCAATGTGGATCAGACCTGTGAGACCTAGTGAAGACTAATCAGCTGACCATCCTGAAATATGCATTTTTTAAAAAGTGATGAAAAAAGCTAGAAGAAAACCATAGCATTCCTTCAAAGTTATGCTTATTACCCATAGTAATCCACCCTTGATATGCAGCTTGCCAAACAGTTGGCAGGTTAACTGCTTGAAAGGTAACTCCTAAGCAGCCTAGGCAAAGGCTCTTGTTATATCACAGACACAGAGGCACACACGAGGTGCATTCTGCTGTTAGGCAGCTGTTAATAGAACTGTTACATTTTCAAAAGGAAAATGAAGCCTTCCTGGTGCTTCATTTCCTTTTCCATGCTGTGCTGCAAAATCCATTGGCCTTCTACCATCCCTTTCCTAAAACTTACATCAGGATTTCTTTGTCAACTAAACTCTTCTTACTGGTCCGGCTCTTCTATTTTCAGCTTAACCGTTCTACCCATCAGCTCTTCTCTTTTCTGTCCAATTTGATGTCCCATCCATTCTGACTTAACACTGACTAAGGCAGGCGGTTAAACCTTCCTGAAACATTACAGAGTAAGACCAGTACTCAGTGGGAAGTGGATAACTTCAAGACATGGCAGCATGGTCTGAAAATATCTCTCTTCCAGTTGTATCAGTTACAGAGAAATTTTCATTCTTACCCAGAGCAACTCATACAATACTTAGACATGGTAACATTAATTAGCATGAATTTTGACTTCACTTTTTTGGTCATTGCATATGCATCACAAGTGAAGTCTAGTTTCAATACTAGCTAAGCTGCTGAGGAAATAGACAAAAAACAATTTACAATAATCTTATTTTCATATATATACGGGCTTTAATTATTGCTTTTAAAAAGAGAGATCTAGAATCATGAGGATAATGGTCTGACAGCTTCAAAGTATGTAGACTTAGATTTCATGAGTATTTTGCACATGGGACTGCCTTTCTGAGTGATCTGTAAGTAATAAAAGATAAAGCTTGAGCTCTCTTGCCAACACTAGATTGTGACTAGCACAAATTCTTAGAGTCCCACACAGAGCCCCTGTGATTCTGTGATTTGCATGTACATCTAGATGCAAAAAACCAGAAGAAGCTGTCTGATATAAATTACAATGAACATAATCTGATTTCTTCTGCCATGAAAGCCATGGTACAAGTGAGCCCTAGGCATAGTGCAGATCTCTTAACAGTGTGTAAAAAACGATGTGTTTAGGTCTATCCTTTACCAAGACCCTCAGCCCCCTACATCCTTNAAAAAAAAGAAAAAGAAAAAGAAAAAGAAACCAAACTCAACAATTTGCCCAGGCTAAACAAGGGAAATTTAAAAATAATATGAAGAGGAAGTTCCAAATGACTTACAGGAAGAAATGAAAGGATATTATGTCCCTTCTACTGAATGGGCACATGCACTTTTAAGCCTTGGGCAAGGCCACTGTTTTTGGAAAGCGGAGGAGGTGCAGTTGGAGTTTGGAACTGTAGGTCTTTTTCCCCTTCTCACAGGGATTTCATGTACTGATGCATTTCAGAACTCAGAGGGTAGCAAAGGATCCACCGTAGCAGACAAAGCTGAAAATGCTGCTGTTCTTGGGTGAGATTTTTTTGTTATTTTTAACAGCCTTTTTAGTTGTTTTTTCTGACAATGACTGAGCAGAAGCATGTTGAATGCTTCCTAGAATTGGCGAACACATGCAAAGCAAGTTAATTTTTTCTGTTTGGCGTATGTATGGAACAAAAAATGTTATGCTGTTAAATGCAAAACATTACTGTCACCAAAGGTTTGGGCACCATTTTGTTCAAGATGGCCCTATGACCTAGAATTGGACAGAACTTCTCTTACTTTCTCAAAGTGTGTATGGCTACTACTGAAATAAAAACATAGCTTTCTGTCAGTGAAGAATCATCCTGACAGACAACCTTTGTAATCAATATTACCCATATCCCCAGCCAGAAGTCAATATCCTTCTTTATATGCGAGAATCACAGAAAAAAGCTTCAGAGAATAACAGAATAAGTAGAGTTGGAAGATACCCGCAAGGATCATTGCAACTCCTGGCCCTGCACAGGATCATCCCCAAGAGTCACACCATGTGCCTGAGAGCATTTTCCAAACATTTCTTAAGCTCCGTCAGCCTTGGTGCTGTGACCACTTCCCTGGGGAGCCTCTCCCAGTGCCCAGTCACCCTCTGGGTGAAGAACCTTTTCCTGATATCCAACCCAAACCTCCCCTGACACAGCTTCAGGCCATTCCCTCAGGTTCTGTCACTGGGCACCAGAGAGAAGAGATCAGTGTCTGCCCCTCCTCTTCCCTTCATGTGGAAGTTTTACCAGTTTCTTCCTTCAGGCATGTTCAGGTGATGCAATTTGTACTGGTACCAAAACATCTCCACAAAAGCCTTCCCTTCTTTTCTTTTCAGAAAGTGGATTTTGCCTTACATTCTGCAAACTTCCAGGGGACTCCAGGGGGGACACAGTAAAAGCTACTTGCGTACTTTACTGTAACTCTTCTTAGCATGTTGGAGGCCAATTCAGAGAAATGCTTCAGTAGCAAGACAAGAATGCCAAAAATCACTCATGAATAGAACCTCTACATTGGTTATTAAATAGGATCACAGTATGCATTTCAGCAGTCAAATCCAGACTTCTTGCATCTGTTTGCATTCATGTATTTGTTATTAATATCAGGCCTCGAAAAATGTATATACTTCACCTTTCTTTTAATGCCACTGACATCAGCACATAAGACAATTCTCCTACCCAAGACCCACATTCTGGATTTGAACTATATCAAGCACCACATTTAAGATCATATGTCATATAACGAGGTAATGTAAAGGCAGGAACAATGTGTATCCCCCCTGCCACAACAATTGAATAGAAAAAGGAAGAGCATACATTAAACCTACAAAAGGTGTTTCTGTGGCATGGGCACTTCATTTAACCTGTCCGGTATTTCCTTTAGGAATACCTGAACTAATACAATACCTGGTAAGGTATGACGAGCTGTGATGACTTCACACCAGCGTCAAGATGACTGAAATCAGGGGAACAAAGAGAAGGCTTGAGACTGCTTGATAAGGTCTGTATTGCATTGCAGGTTTTGGGATAAATTAAAAGAGCAGAGGTTCGGCCGTATGATTCAGAATTTTATTCAGTTCAACATTAAAATGTCTAATTTATAATTTTTAATGGCAATCAGAAGAAAGAAAATTACCAGGCATATCCCACACATTTCCAACTCCTAGATAGCTGCATTTATTGTCTTTAGACTTCTCAGCCTGCTGGGGTTGTAAAGTTAGGTCTCAGACCCAGGCAGAGGCTTTCAGTTACTGCTACCAGGTAACCATATAAAAAAATAAGAGAACACATTTCTTTTATACAGAAGGAATTGTTACTTACATAGTGCCCAGAGCATGCTCCAGGCTCCAAAGGGAAAGTTAAATAATGAACATATGATGTAAAGCAATAATCCTGCTCTTACTGTAATAAAAATGAATGTGCTTGCTTCCCTAGGCACAGGGCTGGTCTCCACATTCGTTTTGCTACTGAACTAGCCATGTGTTTTTAGATTGTTATGCTGCAGAGGTTTGTTTTGTTTTGTTTTCTTTCAGTATTAAACTTCTCAATTCCTCAGCCATAGAACAGGAAGAGATTATTTAGTTCAGCACAGCTCTTGAAGTCAAAAAGAGTTACTTCTCCAATAGGAGGGCTTTTGTTCAGAGCACAAGGCTGTTTAGACAGTGTAGATCTGTAAGCTGTAAGGAACAGTTAGTGCCAGAGAAATTAGCTTGTTCATTGTGCTCATCAGTGCATGTTACCATTTTGGCATGAAAAAAGAAAAGCTGCACAGTATTAATAGAAGAATTATTTACAAGGTAAGACACATCCACAGCCAAGCTTCTGCAGTTCACTGTTATGTCAGACCTGTACAGTGCCAATGATTGTGCTGACAAACCCCAAACAGTAGCTGGGCATGACCAAAAGACATTCTTTGAATGTTCTGCTCTCGCAATCGAAGGCAAGTGCACGTGTGCTTGCAGGCTCTCAATCGGCAGCATCTGTGTGCACATTGTGGGACAGTCTGAGCATTTAAAACAAACTTAAAGGGAGCTTAGTTGAGAAAAGTACCCAGATTTCTTGCACGTACAGAGACATGTTCACCACTTAGTTTAATCATATGTTGGACATACATTTGAAAACAAAGAAACAGAGAACTCAATTTTTCTGAGAGAGGAAAGTTTATGTTACAACAGCTGACTTCCACTTATCTTCTTTTTGACTTTACATTCTTCATATTTTGCTTTATTATTTTACCTCTGTCCTGATGCAAAAGCATTTATTATAATTTCATTTATTACATGTGATAGTTGCCACAACACATTTTATTGTTTGTACTATAGTAACGTGTAAGACTTTCAGCTAGTAGTCATGTACCATGTAAGCACCAAATATGAAGACAGTTATTGCAGCATATAAGAATTCTTCACATACCTGAAGCACTGTATTTGCAGACTGTGAACTTTTATAAAAAATTAAGTCTCTTTAGTTCCATACCCAGCCTCATATATTTCATTAAATCATTTCAGAAATCTATTTATAAAATCCCAGTTACATGACTGAAGTCTTAATTTCAGCTTGGAGAGGCTAATGGGAATACTCTTGCTAACAGGGAAAAAAATCTGACCAAAAAAAATCCCGCATTTGAGATAAGAATGTGTCATTCTAGTTCCTAATGCTAAAT
Organism: Ifrita kowaldi; assembly: GCA_013398055.1. Lineage (NCBI taxonomy): Eukaryota > Metazoa > Chordata > Aves > Passeriformes > Cinclosomatidae > Ifrita > Ifrita kowaldi. Next base: position 172,930 of record VZRS01006856.1, on the reverse strand, counting down.
TCCTAATTCCTCCAAGGGGAGCTGAAAATGAGCACTTAAAGAGCCTAACTGCTGTGTTTACTGCACAGGACTTCAACATGAGGTATAATTGGAGTTCTTGCCTTTGTAGGCCAGCTAATGAATATTCCATTAAACAGGACTTCAATTACACTTGCAAGGAAACTGAATTGGAAATCTGTGCTATTTTTAAAGACAATGCAATTTACAATAAAATTCCAGCTCAACCGGCTTAGTTTCCAAGCTGAAGAGACATGTCCAGTCTTGTCAGAAACATCATAGGGGCATGAGCTTTCTACCATCCAGTGTAAACTATCCTTCTGAAGAACAGCTCTCTTACAGTTTAAGCTGTCTAAATTAGAAATGTAAAACCATCTTATAATACAGTAGGACAGGAATGGTGTTTGAAAGTGCTGTGTGTCTACCTGCCTTTCAACACAACCAATGTGAGACGGATTGGGAGATGCACTTGCCTGAAGCACAACATTTTCCACTGCTGCAGTCTGGGATTTCTAGCTACAAGTCTGAGTCACCACTGAAGTGACACAAGGAGGGACAAAGAGTAAGGGCAGATGAAAAGGAAGAACGGAAAGGAAGCACAGAAAATACAAGCACAAGCACAGACCCAGAAGACAATCCATGACAGGCAGGGTCTTTTGAAAGTGACTGCAATACTAGCTCTGGAACGCTACTCTTCAAAATATTGTTTTATCTACACCAATCTTAGCTTGTAATTCTGTCCTCCAAACCATGCTGACACTTATTTTAAAGTATAAAAACTGTTTTATCACTGGTATGCATGCAAATCCACAGCTGCTACAAAATTCAGGAGACAACAAAATTGTGTGAATAATTGTAAATCAGATAATCTAATTATCCCACTAGGGACACAAAAATTACTGCTTTAGTAAACTTTGTATTCATGAGGAAGTCAGAAGATTCACTTTTATGTTTAACGGGCCTCAGACAGCTCAGTACTTAGTAAACAGCAATTGTGCCGTTTCCCTTAAATATCCCTGAAGTGAAAGAAAACAAATGCAGGTGGAAAATCTACATCAACAGCTGTGAGCAATGCAAGAGGAGGGGGAGGGGAAAATAACATCAAAGACTGTAAAGCTGATACTATGGTTGCTTTCGTACCACCTCCCTTCACTTCCTATAGCAAATAAAAATATTTCTCCTCATTGTATTTGTGCATTTTTGCAGCATAGGGATGACCAGTAAACATCTTCATCAGCAACGTGGTAACAACAGAGTACAGAGAGAGAGAGAGAGAGAGAGAAAGAGGGAGAGAGAGAGAAGCCAATCAATGCTTTTAGAAGTGGAGAGATGAAAGTCTGTAAGGGGACAATGGGTGGGATTCCAGCGAAAAACACACAAAAAACCCCCCCACAAAATGGGGGAAAAACATCATAAGCGTTCATTGCAAACCACAAAGCCGCTTCTAAGAGTGAGGAGACATTCCTCCTCTTTATTGCTTAATTTTGCATCGCTGTCCAATATCATGGTTTCTGCGAGTGTATGTCACAGCTTAAATAGCTAAATAGCAGCAATCTGTACCTCATGAAAGAATAAAAATATTCGTTCATTTCTTTTGTAAGTGTTTAATGACAAACTGTACTTACATTTCGTTTATGGAGCAGTATACAAAAACCGTGAACATGTATTATGTTACAAATGCTTGCAGCAGTCAATTTCCTTCAATTTAGTTAGACCAAAGGCGAATTGTTGTGTTGTGCTTTGAGAGCTTATCCTTCTGTTAAGACAGTTAAAAAGAAAAAAGTAATTACAGTGTCAGAAATATCTACAAACACTCCTGAAAGTGAGCTAGAAGTCCCCATGGATAATCCGTATCTTCAGTTCACAGGCCACTTAGGGTCACCTTTACCATTCTTTACAGCGTTGTCCTTGGAACATAAGTAGGAACAACCATGTTGTAACTACATACAATAAAAAAGAACAAACTCCTCACCTGATTTTCCTTGCTAATGACCACAGGGTAAATTTATGGAATTAATACAAAAGGCCAAATTGAGACTGGGTAAATTTTACCTAGAGGAAGCATGTATTTAAGCCTCCTCAAGCACAAAATTCAACCCAGCTGCAGGATTCACATGTCTGGTCTCAGTAAACACATTACAATGTACTTATTTTAGCTCTTTTAAAAATTGCTGTGCATGCCTCACCACTGTGGTTTTAACACTATAGAGATATCCAGCTCTTAGTGAGCAAACATTTCAGTTCACTCCTAGAACTGAAGGAGTTCTAGGAGTATTCTTTTTACTGTTTTCTCCATCTTTTACTGCAAGCTCAAAAAAGAATGGTTTGGTGTTGGTCTGGAGGTTTTGTAAGTCTCTTTTGAGCACTTATGGTTGATCCAAGATCAAAATTCTCAGTAGAAGTAATCCTTTCATGCTAAAATCCATACAGTATTGCTGCAAGCTTTGTGCCCAACAGAAGACTCATTCAGGCAGCGTTACCACTGGGACTACTGAAAATCACTTTGCAAGGTAACTGTGGTGCAGGACGGGTTTGCGCTAGGATTTTGCTAGCAGCATTGAAAGGAAATGCAGAAGTATGGTTTACAGGCTCAGAGGCGCTCTGCAGGAGTGGAAAGCGAGCGGCGCAGGCGGCGCACGCCCTGCGGCAGTGACCGGCAGTAACCCCGCTCTCAGCCACCCTCGGCGAGCAGCGAAAACACGCGCTCCCCTTGCCAGCGTTTGGGATGAGCAAGCTCCGGGGTATCCACAGCGCAACTGCTGCGAACACGTAACCTTTCGGCTGCAAAATAGGTGGTGGTCGTGGGAGCAGAGAGGGAGCCGAACTGGCGAATATAACACGCACGGGCTCCTGCTGCACGGGAGAGTCCGCGCCCCTGCTAAGTGACACTGCCATCTGCGTGGCTTCCCGGGGGAAAGGCTGAGGGCCTGGGGGGCACCGGGGTAGCAGATGGGCTCGGGGTGTGTGGCCGGAGGAGCAGGCTGCGGGAGCGCGGCAGTGCTCGGGACTCGGGCAGCCTGACCGGCAGTAACCCCGCAGGGAGCGCAGCCGCCAAGTAGGTGAAAAGTAACTCGGAGTCATCGCCCGCGGGAAGCGCTTCCCCCGCCCCGCCTGGCCCGCGGGGACGGGGGGGCTGCCCGGCGTGGGGGCAGGAAATGCGGGGGGGCAGAACAGCGGTAGAGACGGGGGATGGGCCAACAACAGAACAGGGGGTGCTGGTTTCGTAGCACAAAGGAGCCAGCGCCCCTGCTTTCTGCCGATCCCCCTCCTCTCCCGAAAAGCCTCGTCCATGGGAAAAAAAAAAAAAGTAGTTGGTACATGAGTTTCCCGAGGAGAAGGAGATGGGCGGGCCGGAGCCCCGTGCCTGCCCTTTCCTGCCCCGAGCCGTCCCCGAGCTGCTGGGATGGGGGCGAGGGGTGCAAAGGGAGCCCCCCGGACAAAGGGAAGCAGTGGTCTGCTTTCATCGATTCCCTACCAACGCTCCCCTCTCGGGAGACCTGCCTCCGGTCGGGGCTGCACAAGTGTCGGGTGCTGCCACGTCCCTCTCAGACACAAGTCGTACTTCGGTGTCATGTGCTGCTGCCGCTCAAACCCAAACCCAAACCCAAACCCAGCCTCCGGGCGGCCGCGCACTGCGCCGAGCCTGGCAGCAGCTGCGGCCGCCTTTCCTTTATGAGCCACTCTGTGTAGACCTTTATTACTAGTTGTAAGGCTGTATTTAGTATCTTTAATAAATTAGTGGCATTTGAACAGATTTTCATCTCTAAGGTGACAGAGACAAGACAAACGGCGTGTCTTTAGACTTACTTTTTAGTTGTTTATGATCTCCTTTAAGGAGCTTTGGGTAATTCATGCTGCTGCTAACGCAGACAGGCTCTGACCTCCATGCTAGTTTCCAGCATGTGAAAAAGAGTCATCAACTCTCATATACATATAATAGTCTGCGTATGTATGATTATGTATATAATCAGCATCTTAGGTGCTAGACTTCATAGTCCTAAACATCTACCCGGTGGACTGTGGTTAGGGATGGAAAACCATTCTGGGGAGAGGGGTGCCCCGGGCCAGCTGCTGTGCTGTCGCAGGGCCAGCCAGCAGAGGTGTGACTGGGGCGACGCAGCATCCTGCCCGGGGCAGGACCAGAGCGCTCCAGCTGGGCAGCTCCCTGTTCTGTAAACAGCCACACAAGGAACTTAAAATCCCACAGGGACGCTAATAAATCTCCAGGTTTTTTTTCTTTCTTCCTTCACGCGGTGCTGTAGGGGGCATTTGTTTTGTAAAACATTAGGAGGAGAGTTGCTACTGTCAATAATGGCACGGCACAGGTGCTGTAGTAGAGGCAGGCTTGCAGCATCGCACAGTCTGTCTTCATCTCCTCTCCCTCCTCTGGAATTTAATTCCTACAAACTGTGAATAACTTACTGCAGCTATTGCAAGCTTCAAACGGTATTACAGTTTACAGAGCACAAAGAGCACTGGTGTTTAATATTTTTTGAGCTTTGAGAATATCAAGAGATATTGTGATAGTGATTATTATAACCAAACAAAAATACAGTACCAGGAATTCTGCAGGTGCTTTACAGCTGTACATAAAGCTGTATGAGTGAAAACCTTGGTGGGTTCATCCTACCTCACCACTTCTGCCGTTTGTAAACACAGCGTGTAAGAGATTGTTGGGAAGATTTCACCTCTAAATGTCATTTGACTGCATATTAGGCCGTTGCCTGATTTAACTATCTGTCTTAAACTGTGTAGGTGTGATGACAGTAACAACATGTCGAAAACATTATGCCATTACTCAATACAATAGGTTTCTAAACCTGTGTATAAATTACATCTATGTGAATTTTTTCCATCTTTGCTTTCAGTGTAGAGAGATCATTGACATTTTTCCAAGACTGACATAACCATGTTTCTTCTATAATAAAAATTCACTTCTTACTTGACTTTTCTCATTCCTGGGTCTACTAGTGTTCTTTGCAGATGCCTCAGAAACAATTGTTCCACATACTATGCCAGTCCTAAGGAAGATAAATGTGTTTAACCTTGCAGAACAAAGTGCTCTCCCACAACCTGAACATGCTGAAACAAAACACAGCTGCCCCAGAGGACAGCACAGGGGGGCTGCAATTATATTTCAGTAGAGGAGGAAAAATAAAGCTTCAAATTGTTCAGGAAAGAATGTATTATTTCAAAACCCTTCATGTTTGTTCAGGCATTTAGACAATGACATTCCTAAAAGCATGCCATTTCTCTTTTACAGCACCCTCAGAAGTGCTAGATACCTCACAGAACAATTTGAAAGTAAGTTCTGGGTTGAAGTGTTTACAATCCATTTTTCTAACACTGGAGCAGGTGATGTTAAAATCAGTCCGAAGTGGTAAATGGCAGATATTTTAGCATTTCATTTCAGGATGCTGGTTCAGAGTTGGGTTTACAAGAAATTTCTCCAAGTGTTCACCTTGCTTTGTTCCCTGAATTAATGGTTAAATTTTTACCAAAGTCAGTAAGAGAGGAGTTGATTTCTCCCAATTTATTGCTGAAAATCTCAGTTATTAGGAATTGAAGTTTACCAGCTGGATACCAGTAAAGTTGCAATGTAACTTTACTGTTAGGACCTGTTAGCCCTGCTACACAGCAAATTCTTGGCCTGACCTCTCCCATTAAAATTAGACCCTCCATTAAGTGTGTTTAGTTAAAGCACAGCTTTGTTTTCTTGACCTTAAGATGGCTCATGCCTCATTGCAGCTACTTAAGTGTTGTGCTGCTGATTTTGCCTTCAAACCTACTGATTTTGCTGTCAAACCTACTTCATCCTGCTATGGCTTTTCCCACTGTTTTGACTTTTGGAAGGCCCTGGGAACATAAGGATGATCTACTCACATGCCTGTCCTTTATGTTGACAGCTGAGCCAGGCAGTCACAGAAGAGTATTTAGAAAAGCATGAGAACGGAAGGTAAGCATGCAAGAGAGTCATAGAATGGAAATGAAATACAGGCCTCAGTTCACATCTGGCAACTTAAAAGTGCTAGATTTTAGCCCTAGATCCTCATGCCCTGTTGACCTCTGCTCACTGCATTATGAGAAGAGAGGGTGCAGCTCTTTCCATATCCCCCAACCATGCAGCTGCCTACTGCTCAGTAGGGATTGAGCTGCATGGCATATCTGGCAATTTCATTTCTCTGGAGCTTTTTAGTGCTGAGCTGTTAAAAAAATCTGTCCTACATAATGTAAATGTATTCCGCAACACAGCACATTATTCTTGATGAAGTCATATGGATACTAGGCTGAAAATTTGCCTCTAATTTGCTCTGAGCACACCGCCTGCTTTCAAACATAAGGTGAATGACTTATTGTAACCCCAGATTGGTTTCAACACCAAGTGATTAAGCCGTGACATCGAGACAAAGTAAATTAAGGAAGTGGTTTCACAGAACAGGCTGACACATGACAGGCACAGCACTAATTCTGTAGCAAAAGAGGGGTGAGTCATGCATCTGCTACATGTGCTTTGGTTAAATTCTTGGGGATCTGTATCTCTTGTACATATAAAAACATGAGGAAAGGGGCTAAGCTTTCACACCATGCTTGTGTATATAACAGTACTACTGTAGCAGTATCTACTTTCAAACATTCCTCTCCATTGAACTAACAGATGAAACTGAGCATCCCTCTTACCTTAGGGGAGCTATAACTTTCCCCTCTACTGCTGCTTTGTCACCCCAGCTCCCTTTTGTTTAGAGAGCTGCATCTCCAAAGTCGTGGCAAGTTTGCGGTGGCTCAGCAGGCCAGCTCTTTTCTTTAATGGTCATCTGTCATATCCCAGGATTTACATGGATCCCTTATCTTTTATAGTTTCAACAAATGAGAACCAGATTCCAAAACCACACTCTGGTCACCTCAGGGGAGCAGATTCATCATCATTAGTTGACAGATTTAACCTATGTCCCTAGTGAAAGGAATCCCATTGCTGATGAAAGAAGAAAGATAGGTACTTCCATTCTGGAGAGATGCAAAACTGTCATCTTGTTGTTTGTTAGGAATAGATGGAGTGTGACTGATACAAATAGGTGGAGTCTGGTGAGAACATGCACTTCATATTCTTCAGCCTGCCCCCAGTCTGTGCTTGCTGAGACAAACATCTCATCTCAAGTGAGTTCAGTGTAGAATAGGATTATTATACCCATTTACTAATATCTCTTGGAGGCATCTGCTTTTTGCTTTTTTTTTTTTAATGTACAAGGTTCCTAGCACTGCAGCTACATAGGCTACATTTACCATGACACTTTAGATAGGGAAGAGACTGGAATGCAAGTGACCAAACTAAAGGAGATGACAGTGTTAGGTAAAATGTCTCTATTGCCCTGACTTTGCTTCTTCCAGATGCCTGCTCACTTTAGCATTACTCAGGAAACAAGTCAAGGAAGCATGTCTCTACCTTTTCCCTGAAGTATTTGTACCATAATTGCAGCTGCTCTCTTAGATTATCTTCACTTTATACCAGAAGGTCCTGTCAGACAGTCACCAAATGTGTTGTATAAGGGACCACTGCGCACTGAGAATTCTTGAGTTCCCTGACCTTTGCATACTTGCTGCACTAGAAGCAGCTGTACTTTTATGTTTCTCATTGATCTAGCATGCAAGTGTCTGCTCTGCTGGAACCAGTCCTTGCGTTTTACATATCTGATCTTTCCAAGTTCTTCCCAGAAGACTGTGAGATCTCATTTGCACTGAGGATGCTTGCTTTTACTGAATGGCCTTAGCCTTTCCTCATCCTTCCTTAGCAAAACTCCCAGGTACTAGCTGCTTTTACATAGACAGACATTGAGCTGCTATTGGTTCTGGCTATAGCCACTGTTGGCAGGCTGTTGTTGCACAAGGCACACACTGCTCTCATGCTCACTTAGGGTATTTCTCTTTCTTAACTCAGCTGTCTTCTGTTCTTACGTATCCTCTGTGCTCTGCTGTTAAAGAACTTCCTCCATTTCAGCCTAGAAGTGGCTGAATTGTGCTGGGTGATAAAGCAGCATGCTGCATTTGTGTAATATCTCTGAACTGAAGTAACCCCAATGGAGAACTCTTTCATTATTATGAGTGCTGGAAGAGGCCACACAGCAGAACCAGATCTTTCTGCCTTGAGTCACAAAAATAGGGAAATACAAAAACCTGTTTTCAGCACTAAACAGCCAAAAAAGGCATCTGATTTGCAAGGTAATACATGCTAGAAGGGGCAAGGGACAGCTGAGGTTTGAAACATGCTGGCATCATTTTCAAACTAACGATCTAGTTGTTAGATGCAAATGTAAGGAATTTTCCAGGGATGGAAGAGCCCAATTTTAAAAGCTATTTCAGTGTTATGGAAAATCTCCCTAAGAGCTTATCGGCCTCTTCAGACTCCTAAGCACTCTGTGCTTCCTCTCAGAGGCACATACGTTTCTCCAGCCTGGATATGGAGATACTCTGGCAAATGTGTTCCTGTAGTTCTCCCTAGTGTACTAGCAGTATCATCTCATGATGCTCATCTTGAGAGTACTTTCAGCAAATTTTGACAGGAGTTTTGCAGTGAGTGAACCAGCAGGACTTTACTGACACAACAGCTTGTAGGATTTCATTTGCCTGTAAAGGCTGTCAGTGTCTTAAAGGCTCTCCTCTACAACGAAATTCAAAACTAGTTTAGGAGCCCAAGGCTTTTGAAGTGCCTGCTTTGCAATAGCAACAAACCAGGTAGAAACAGAAGGGCTTTTAAATAGGAATGTTCACCTAATCTCACGTCAGGCAGATTTTTAGCCCTAAATTTACTGACTGCATTTTCTAATAGCAGTCTGATGAAGGCAGAGACCTTCAAATCAAAGTAACAGCTGTTTCCTTTGGAGATTTTTTCTCACTGCGTGATTTTGCAAACAAACTAGAAGGACAGCCTCTTGAAAACTAAACAGGATTTGTGGAGAGAACTGTTTAGAGAAAGCTCAGTTGCTTTGCTGGGCAGAGTGATTCTGAAGACTGAAGGCACCCTGCAGCCAGCTGCCTGATCCTTGTTTAGGAACTAGAAGCTGTTTTCTCCAAGTTCAAGAGTGCAACAGTCACAGGCATTGCCTTAATTATTTTGAGATTGAGGCTAAACTTCAGTTGAAAGACTCTGAACTTGGAGTGCAAAGAGGAGTTAAATTAAAACAACCATGGCACACTGTCTCCAGAAGAGGATGAGACTGGTTTTACCTGCTAGACTCATATGTGGCATCCCACAGTCCTATATCCTTGCCTTCACCTCAGCCAAACACTCTCCTTTGAGTTCCAAACCCCCTTGCTTTAAATGGTGCAAGGACAATACCCTGTAGTCCAAATATCTGAGTACTTCCCTCAGTGCCTTTACAAACTGGTGAATGGTGGAAAGGGAAGAGCCATAAAGCTCTGCTTGTCAACCAGGGGTAGGTAGTGATGGCATGCTGTTGCAGCTTGGCTATGAAGGACTCCCCTGTACCCTTCAGCCTGAGCTGATTGGTACATCTGACCATTGCTGCTGGGTTTTATAATTAAATAAGCATTTGAAACACTGGTAGAGAATCAGGAGGCCAGAACAGGGAGAATGGTGCAAACATCTCTTGTACTGTCCCGGTGCTGAGAGGAGTAGTTAGTCTCTTTATCCCAAACAAAGCAAATTTATTCGAAACCCAAGTAACTACTAGCAGAGATAAGGGAAGGCTTGGCCCTTGCTGCAGTCCCTTGATACTTTTCTATTTCACAAAAATGCATTATGGGATTACAGTATTACCTTCCTTTCTCCAACATAATCCTTCCCAGATGCCAGCACAGAAGCATGCCAAGACAGGGCCAGAGCCTCTAGCTACATATCAAGGTGGGCAGAAAAAGAGCCACTTAACCGTAAACTCCAGAGCTGCCTTGAGCAAGGAGTTCCCATGGATTTGTGCTTTTTTTCTCTTCTTCCCCACCATGTGCTTGGCTTATTTCACGAGTCTCAAGCACATAAACAGGTTTGCCCAACACAGAGATATAATTCTTGGAATATCTATGAATACTTAATAAAAATAGTAGATTATAATTATTTCCTTCTCCTGAATAAATGAGTCAGCCCCCTAAAGCAAATTCCTATCACTCTTCATGTCTGGTTGCATTTATCTAAATATAATATCTGCAGCACTTACCATGTGCACATCATTATTCAGGGAGTTTGTTAGAAAAAGCCCCATTAGTGTCAGCCTCATTGACCTGATGTATGTCTATCATGGTTCATTAATTATACATTAAAGACATGTGGCTGTGGTCAAGTTTAGTCCTGGAGCAGGTTCTACTTCAGCGGGTTTGAATGTCACCTCCCGTTGGGATAATTTATTTCCAGAGGAAAGTAACACCTTAGGCTTTTCAGGAAGTTTCATTATGTTTCTCATTTTGCCCTTCACTTCATCTAAGTTTCAGTCATCCCTCCTCTTCCCATTACAAACGTGCTTTCCCTGAAGTCACAGTTCGCGGCATCAACAAGAGGGACCACTAGAGAACAACTCGTGATGCTTTTGGCAGTCCAACAGTGTTGATTCTGTGAAAAATAATAGGCTCGTGAGCTCAGCTTCTGCACGTTTTCTGTCCTTAGCCCTCAGAAGTCATTTTCATCTTTCAAAGTTTTATTCACATACTTGGGGAGTGTGTGAATACTCACAGAATACTTGGGGGCAGGGGTGAGGGGAATGAGGGTGAGGGAGCAAGCGGCATGAATGCCATAGATTAGTTTTACAAATAATTTATATTTGCATGTCTGTTGGAGTCCCATGTTCTAGTGGAGAACTTTTGCAATTAAGCAACAAGAACATTTGTCTCAGACCCTACGTGAGTTGCAAACCTGATTTTTGGCTAGCATAGATTCGTGCTTATTATAACAGATATTATAACAGATTCCTGATTTTACACACTTATAGGGCATTAAAGTAAGTTCATCCATGTCTATCAGGAGTAAGCAGGCCCACTTATATTCTGTAAGAACAGTTTAGATTACTTGTATCATCAAGCTTTTAATTTTCCATTGTGAGGAATAAACAAACCATAGATTTTCCAAGTACTTACACTATGAAAATCTAACTGTGAGAATGTTTCTGGGAAGCGTTGAAAAAAAGGCTGTGAATGTGTCAAAAAAGAATTTTTCTTAGACCCTGAAGATACATTTCTGGAGTTCTCCTTTGTCCTGGATATTAATTCACCTCTGTTTTCTCTGTTTTACGAGAAAAGATTTAGGAACATGGGGGCTCTCTAAGGTAAGACAAAACATAAGAGCACAGAACTGCATGTCCTGAGAACCCAAAGGCTCAATGGATGTCACTTCAGTTCATTATCTTTCCTCACATGTGTTTGCTATCCAGCCCCTCTCCTTTCAGCAGGACTGGCAGTGTCTTATTATTCTGTACAGCAGCTAGCACCATGAGGGTTTTATTTAATGGGTTTCTCAATATATGCCATATTTAATGGGCCTATATACAGAGAATATATATAATCATACATACATTTATTTCCACATTCTGTTGAAATAGTGTTATTATTGGTTTTGATCAGTGTCAGACAGAAAATACCAGGGAGACTAACTTTATTTCAATGTTCCACAGAAACAGATCCCGTTAGGATAGACCACAAGAATTAAAAGCCTCTCTGTATTACTAGTAACCCTAAATAATAAAAGAAACAGTGGTATTCAGTCTTTTTCTGAGTATGTGTATAACATTTTATGAAAAATTCATAAACTGAAGGTTTAGGATGAAGACATATTTTCATTTTTGGGGCTATTTCTCATTCAGTGTTTTAGCCACAGAACTGATAAATGAAAATCAAAGAACTAGATCCCTACACAGTGCTTAAAAAACTCATGTACAAACACAGTACCTGGAAAACAGAATACAGAATTTACTGGCAACTAAATAGAGAACTGAGGAAACTCTGAGAGATAGAGCCAGTAACAAAGAGAAGTATAGACATACCTATTTACATTCTGATTTGTATCATATGTGTTCCAGGGAGTCTTCCTTCATAATGCTTTATAGGAGAAAAAGCTACAGTAGAGATCAGGAGGAGTCCTATGAGAGGATATTGCTATAACATTGAGCATATGTAAAATTACCTCCTTTTTTTGTCGCAGCAAGCAATTCAAAGTTGCATTTGTCAGCCACCAAGAGACTAAAGATCTTCTTCCTGTATCTAAGGACTTTATTTTGGAGTTCCAGGAGTTCACGGGGAGTCACAACATAGCTTTTCCTTGCCACATAGTGGAGGTTACCAACCAGTAACTCCAGGCACAATGTGTGAAATTCTGTTAAGCAGCCATGCCTAACACATGCTATGCTTAAAATCTTACATGAAAAAAGTAAATATGCTTTATACATAAAGATATGAATTTATCAATAGTATAAATGAAATCTTAATAGGGTAATTTAAAAATTATTATCAATCCATGTCTAATTATTACCATAAAAAAGAAAAATAAGAATGCAATAAGGAGAAAATTCTCCATAATAATAACGTTTAAAATGTTGAACATACAGTTCTTACTTTCTGTCTTTTTCCTGGTGTTACACTTGCTCTCTGTTGTTCCTCTGTGTCCTAATGTGGATGGTTTCCACTTAGCTGGAGGAGAACAGAGGGAGTAAATCATCAGCACTCAAATTCTTTTGCCATGCTGATTTTGATTTCTCTTTCCTAATCTCCTTCCTTTTTTTCCCCCCCACATATATGTTTTACACAATTCTTTCACACCTTATTCTTTCGTCACTTGTCAACAACTCCATATTAAATCAGAGATTGCTATGTTTTACTTGTTTTATGTGCATTAAATACCTGTACTTTTTCACTATTCTACTCCTGCAAAGAGCTTTGCCCACCTCTGGGACTCTGTTTCTTTAATTGATCATTGGTGGGGTGGGACTTCCAGAACCAGCCTATGTCTCAGCTCTTATCATTCCATGCCCATACCCCTCCATACTGTATCCCATGTAACCCCGTGAAAAGGCCTCTTCTTGTATACCAGGCCGGCATGTTACTGCCCTAAAAGACATCACTGTGTTAAAGTCATATCTTGCTTTGCACAGAACAACTATTTCTACTATTGCTACTGATAGTGAAACACAGAAAAAGAGAACTTCAGAGTAATAATGATGAATTACAACAACAAAATTACCAGAAATCCATACTGACACCATAAATACCAGGAAATTCTACAGTAATTTTGGTGCAGGATTCCATGCTTAAAGCTGAAGAGGGAGTGGCATACATGATCATAGAATCTCCTGCATTGGAGGGCACCTACAAGGATCATGGAGTCCAACTCCTGGCCCTGCACAAGACACCCCAAGAGTCACACCATGTGCCTGACAGCGTTGTCCAAATGCTTCTTCAACTCTGTCAGGCTGGTGCTGTGACCCCTTCCCTGAGGAGCCTGGGCAAGTGCCCAGCCACCCTCTGGGTGAAAAACATTTTCCTGATACCCAGCCTAAAGCTCTTCTGACACAGCTTCATGCCATACTCAACCCCAAACTTTAAAGGTATGAACACCCAGCAGATAAGCACTTTGTCATACTGGTCTGCAGAATTTCTGAAGCAACAATATACGTTGATGAGATTTTTACAGCTTCTTCAGGAAAAAGAGGAAATAAAAAATATCACAACCATCACAAAATTCACCATCTTCCATAAAGGTGGTTTAGTATTAATATTCCTACATGAATTAATATGCATGGCATGATGTGTTATGTGAAGTTCTAAACTGGAGGTGGTTCTTTTGATTCATGAAATGGATTCATATGAGGAAAATACGTTACAAATAGAGACAAAGCTTAGTTAGGAAATTTTTTTCCTTTTAAGCCTTGTCTTTTACCTGTTAGTCATTAATATTCCTATAATGACTTTTATTCCTTAATTTATGATCTAAGGAGATTTTGATCTGTCTCTGAAAAGCAAACATCTAATCTGAACATATGCCAAAATTTTAACACCTGTCTTCTGTTTGACATAGAACAATGCAAACACTGCCTTATTCTTTGCATGTAATAGCACCTATCAAATATTTCACTTTTTCAGTTTTAGAAGTACTGCATATTCAAATTGCTTTTATAACTCTAAACTGAAAGTTGGTATTGAATAAAATTGCAAAAAATAGTAAACTCACAGTTTTGTAAAAATAATATTATGTGGAGAGAATAAAGAATTTATCTACCAAAAATGGAGATTTTAAATAACAAAATATACTACAGAAGCTGACATATTTGGAGAGAATTTTTTTGTTTTGCTTTTATTTTTTCAGCATAGAGTTTACCATTAAATTATTTGATCACCTCTATTAAAAGACAATTATATAATAACAGAAACAAGCAAGTATTTTTAATCACCCTATTTATTCGTTTGACTGAGAACAGTAAGATCAGATGAATATTCACTTTGTGTCTACATGTCAAAGATAAATAATTCTTCAAGTCAATAATGAGATAATGGTGGTTACTGACTTAAAAAATAAAATAATAATCTTCCCTCTGAAGACATACTATAATTGGGTCTACTTACTCTTTTACAATTAAATCGAAGTTTTTAGCCTGTCTCAAGCTTTTCAGAGGGATAAGTCTGTCTTGAGAGGGTCATTTTGGTAAAGCCTGTAATTTTAATCATTTCTATACATGCCATTTTAAAAGGTGAGTTGGTTTTACTGTGATTGCTTGATTAGAAGGAAAGAACCTGGGTCCTCTCTACGCACAAAGTCTTTAAGCAAGGGGTGACCTACCTAAGTCCTTGAACAGACTGTGCATTCTAAGTGCAGTTCTTGCACAACAGATAGTAATATATTGCACAGGTGGAGACTGCTGGGAATCCAGGCCCACAATGCATGAAATGAGCCAAGAAGTGTTTCAGTGAGTTTTGAATTGCCTTGAGGTCCATAGGCTAACCCATCCTAACTCCACCTATACTGGCCTAATCAGATGCTGGTGATCAGTATTATCTTCTGCCTGTGAACAGCCCTGGAAAACTCTGCCTCTTTGATCCTTCAAGGCTAGTGGTATGTTCCTTCTCTTTTTCCATCACAAGAAAACTGTTATGTGTCGCATGTTGCCAAGAGGCTGGGTTCCCCTTGCTTTCAGCTTACATGAATGTGAATGATTGCAATATTTCTCTGTTTACAAATCATCCCCTGGAAAAGCCTATTCATCTAGTAACTGTTCCCTTATTTCCTCTTTCCAGAAAGATATGTGGGATAACTCTCTGCTGGTACAGACCTAGGCTGAATTGCTCAGCTCCCTAGCCAGTTTCTTTTCCTGATTCCTTGATGTCACTATAAAATAAATGTTAATTTATGTAATCCTTTGGGGTTTGGATTTGTTTTGTTTTGGTCTTGTGCAGGGTTTTTTCCTTTGATTGCTTGGTTCTGTTGTTGGGTTTTTATTTCTGGGTTTTTTTCCCCTCGAGACAGAAAACTAATTCCCTCTTATATAAGACCTAAGTGTAATTTTGAAAGTAGCTCACTGTTCAAAAGCCAGTCTGGATAAGGCAGCATCAGGTCTGCCACATGTAATCTTTTAGTCATATCTGAGAAGATT
Source organism: Ifrita kowaldi (assembly GCA_013398055.1). Taxonomy (NCBI): domain Eukaryota; kingdom Metazoa; phylum Chordata; class Aves; order Passeriformes; family Cinclosomatidae; genus Ifrita; species Ifrita kowaldi. Next base: position 157,364 of record VZRS01006856.1, on the reverse strand, counting down.
TTGCACGTTCAAAACAGTACATGCACTTATGCTACAGCCTAAGGCATGCAACATACCATTTCAGTGGAAGTTAAGAAAATACTATGCTGCCAAGCTGGAAAAACATTGACCACCATAGAAAGCAGTATCTGCCTTATGCCTACAGGGCACTGCACCATTGCAGTGTGGATATTACCCCCCTGGCCTAGAATCCTCAGCAACTCTGAACATAACTCCACACAATTTGAACTGAAGGCCAGGAGCTGGATTAAGCTAGCAAGGATGTGCAGCCAGTAACTCTTCCCATTATCAACTAACTGGACACTTCATCAAGCTTATCTTACTGCTGAACTTTACCAGTAACCTCAAATACTTTTGTAGTAAAGTCAGTGGAATACTGACCTTTGTGTTGTGCCGTAGAATCTGCATGAAGAGGAAATGGAAGTCTCAGAGCTTAAACTGTATCCTGGATAAGAAAATATCAGGTTTTACCTCAATTCTTTGCAGGAAAAAAAGGGAACTTGGACTCCCGTTTTACTCTGGGGCTTGTTTGCTGAAGCGAAGTAGAAGCAGTAACACTCAAAGCACATTTCTTAATAGTAGTTTTCTTTTGGTATTGTATTTCTGCACTTATTGAGGTGGTGCACACTGAGGTGAAACTGCAGCCGCTACTGTCAAGGTTTTGATGTCTGTAGTCTCCTGGTTCTGGTAGCTTTAGCTTTAGTGTGGAACGACCTAGTGCATTCGTCTGTTCAGAATACGGTTTATTCCAGTGAGAAGTAAATAAAATGTAACTCTTAGTTTGCCACTGTGCCAGTCAGTTCAGACCAGAACTTTGAAGACCTCCGAGTCTGTGTGTTAACAGAAGCACATATAGATGGCTGGCACCAGTAACATCAGAGCTCCATCTCAGTCAGTGTCTGGAGGGCAGTAGCAGGCCCAAGGTTAAATGTAAAATGAGGGCAAGCATACAGTGGTACTTGCCTGGGATAAACTCTTAGACTCCAGTGACCTAAAACTCAGGGATGTCAGGATCTCTGTACGATTGGGGGAGAAAAAAAAGAAACAAAAAAGAAGGTTGTAAAGTAATACCATAAAACCAGAAGATCCTCACTGGCTTGATGGCTGAATTTGAAAACTGCCTAGGCCTGTACTACTGACAGCACATGCTGCAGTAATAATTCCTACCAATATATGGCCCCTACAGTAGGAAGTGTTTTATTGTGGGGATTTATAGACTACACCTGTAACATCAAGGAGAATAAACTGGCCCTTCAGTGGAGTCACAGAAAATGTTAAAAAAAGCATATGTACATGAAGGTGACAGAGTATGTCATGCCTGGTTTGACCTAAAGACCTGAGCTGTATTAAAAGGTCTTTATCAGCTCTCTGATAACTATTTTGCAGAGTGGGAGGATGGTTAATTTATGGCTGCCTTCCAGGACTCAAGTTCATGTGTTGGTCTGCAGTAAGGTGTGTGAAGTTGGTCTGAATGAAAGAGTCAGTCTAGAGAGACAGAACCTGACCCGAGGTGCAGGGTTATTCCCTGAGAAATGGAGAACACGTTATTNAGGGCGGTGCTGTGCTTCTCGCGCCTGGCTTGAAAAACCTCCCTGCACGCTGTGGTAAAGAACTTTGAGATCATCTTTTTAAACCATTTAAATTACATGGGGGGATGGACAATTCACGTTTTGGCTCGTAAAGGTTGTGTAAGTGCCTATGCCAAGCTATTTAAAAGCAAAGAGGGAAAAAAAAGCTTTTAAAAGCTAGTGGGCTAGTGGCAAGAAAAACCCTTTGCGTCTAAGCCGAAATAATTATCCTTAAAAAAATTAATAAACCCATGTAATGGTCCATGTCTTGCAGTATAGCAATCTGTAAGTTATCATGGAAAAGATGTGTTACACCACAGCAGTTTGTTTTTTTCTTCCTTGTCTGTTAATAAACTTCTTCTATTCTGCAAGTTTAGTGCCTGCTTTGCTTTCTCCTAATTTTTGTCTCACACAAAAGAAATATTAAGTGAAAGCGTCTACACTAAATTGGTGTTTCTGCCCGGTTTCCAAATTCAACCCGCTACAAATTTCAAATCAAATATATCAAATTTCCATCAAAACATCAAAGAAAAAAATATAATTGCAATCACTCTGTGATTTATTTTTACTTTTCTAAAGGATGAGTAATGAAGTAGTGATTAACAATACTAGCAGAGATATACTCAGCAGGACTGTAGCTAATGATGTGCACTTTACCAGTGTTTTTGGTTTCTGTGATTTTCTATTCTATTTGGTTCATGGGTCTCTAAAGCTTTCTCTATCAAAAGAGCTGTAAATATCTTCAGAAAAAAAGTATGAGTGAAAACTGACTGCCACTCACAAGAATCCTGTTCTCCCTTTGATGACTACATGTAATCTAGATTTCCTGCAGTATTCTTCATCCCCATATCTCAAAGTATTTTACGAAAGAGACTGTAAGCATTGCCTTCATTTTACAAAAAGAGGCTTGACTGTGGAAGAAAGTGTCCAAAGTCACACTGAAAGTACTGGTAGAGATAGAAAGTAGATCTCTCTCTTCCAAGACAGGGAAAACAAGTAGTGAGCTTTTTATTTAATGATCACACCAAAAACTGAGGAAATAATCACACTGGTTCGATCCAAAGCAAAAGACATGTTGGTAAGTTAGCAAATTCGTGTTGAAATGCAAAGTAAAAGTTGCAACATTTGCTGTTGTTTTTCTAGACAAAATATTTCCTCAAACTCAACCCAGATTTGGAACTGTTTTCCATTTTCTACTTGGTGACCATAATCATTTTTGCCAGTACTAGGTGAGAGCTCCAGTTCAGAGTGTTACCTGGCCACAAATATCCCCAACACAGTACAAGTATAACATCACAGAGGCAAATGCTAAAGTAGAAACCTGAACTTCTGTCTCTTTAAAAGGACAATCAGTAAAAATTGCTAGATATTAAAATACTTTGGTACAAAGAGAACGTGCACTAGATCTTCCATATGTGCAACTTTTCTGGAAAGAGTGGAAGAACACGAAATGTGCCAGAAGAACACAATGTATTCAAAGAAGTTGTCTACAGAAACCATAATCAAAACTGTACCACTACAAAAGATGCGAGATGTCAACAACAATCCAACTGTGTCATATACTAACTTTTAAGTACAGCTACAAATATGAGCTATATCAGACAATGTCCATTAATTCAGAATCTTGTCTCAGACACTAGCCAAAGACATGGGTTTAAAAAAAAATACAAAACCAGGCCAGTCATAAAAAAATTTTTGCTGATACAATGCCGTCTTTCAGTGGTTTAAGGTTTAAGAATAAACTGTATCCTCACCTTTGTGTTTAATGGTCCATGATGGACTTCCGTTAATTCACCTAATGAAATTTAAACAAATTGCTGTCAGCATGTAGGGGTGATGCAGCATGACCACCATGTGACACGTGTACATCCTGCACTGCCAAATATTCATACTGTCATCCCAAATATGGGTTCTTTCACATGGTGTTCTAGAAGCTGATCCACACATAGAGTCAAGATATTTATTTCATCTCTGTGCAGAGATGGATGTTGGGTGGTAAGTCCACAAAGCTGGGACACTTTTAGTTTTATACCCTTCGAACAGTGAAACATTAGCATTTCCCATATGTGGAACAACCTGAAACCATAGTATCTGACCTTTCATTCCCTCCTTTCAGTCTCTCCATTCAGTCCCTGCTGAAAGGTACACTGCACGCTTATTTTACTGCATGTTCTCTGTAAGGAAGAGGCTTAGGCAAGTAAGAGACAATCATATGGTGGGTATTATGTCATTTAGTGACTAAGGCTAACACAAAGTTCCCTTCTTTGGCTTTGTAGTTTGATCTCGAGTGTCCTCTTGTTTTTACTTCTCAGGTCATGGTTCCTGAAGGTTTGGTTATTCCCTCATTTTTCATAAGCTTTTTTATTTATCCTGTACTGTGCTTCAGTGAATTTTTAACCTTTTCATAGTACCTTAGTTGAACAAAATGGAGAAGGGCTTACCCTGCTATAATCCCATGTAAAACTGGACCTGGTGCTAGACACACCTTTACAAATAAAAGTATCACACATTTTGCTGATAATGTTCCAAAGCTGGGCCTTGTCTGGTTGCTCTTGTTTTCAAAACAACTCACAACACAATGCTACTTTGTCACCTATGTTTTGAGGAACACATGAAGTGAAATGAAAGAGTATTGTCCTGTGGGTTGTTGGAAGCTACTGATCTGTCTCTACAGCTCTTTGCTGTGAACACTTTCTCTCCCCCAGCCTTGTTCCAACACAAGACAGCTGTCATCTTCTCAGCTAAATTGGGAGGAAATTACTACTACACTTCGATGTGAATGCTGCCTTAGTAATCTCTGGTGTTGACTCCATTTCTTTACAATGCAGCTTCTAACAAAAGGCCAAAACCCTTTAAGAAACAAATACTTATCAGCTCAGCAATTCACTTTCAAACTTTCAGCAATCTGTCTGTTGACAGGGGGAACACTATCTACAACGGCAGGGACACTCACCTATCCTTGGGCTATGCAAATGTTGGAAGAAAAGATTAGTTTAATCTCCTGTACTCCTTGTTTAATCCAGGGTGTGGCTGATACCAGTCACATTGAATTTACAAAATACAGAAGCAAAGGGTGAGCAAACCCAGCTGCCATGCTTCTTCCCTCTTTTTCATATATCAGTTATAAGACAAGATGACTGGCCAAATTTTCAAACCTTTTAAATGTCTTTGAAAGCTAGGGTTTGGGGGTTTTTTTAATCTATTATTACAATTTTTAAGCATAAGGTATTTTAACCAGAAAACATTTTTGAACAAATTGTTCAGGTTTCTAACTTGGCAAATTTGGACAATGCTTTGTTAAGCATTTGTTAAGGAGTTAAGGACCAAAATATTCTATTTAAAGACACTGAAGGTTGCATAAACGTATCTCATTTGTGTGTTTAAGTATCAAGACATAAATACAGTGAAAATAAAAAGTCCTTTTTTAAAACTCTATAAGTAGGACAGGTTTCCAGAGCTGATCATTATATGTAGCTGTCACTAGCCTCTTTTGGAAATGCACATACATCTGGAAATCAGACTGCTTTTGTTAGTTTTTTCAGGTTCAGATCCTGGACACCACAGTTTTACTCATTGTTCTATATATATCACGAACACAGAATAATAAAGGTAAGAAACAGAAAAAAAATCAAAGAGTTAAGCTGTCCCCACAAGGCTTTTTTAAAACTACTTTAAAATTTAAAGTAATTTCTAATTGGTCATGGAGTTAATTTCCTTTTCTTCAGCTTCAGTAATATTGTCAACTCTTAATTTTCCAGGAAAACACAAAAAGTTAGGTGCCTACTATTCTCTGGAAGAACTTAAGGTGAGAGAACTGAGATTTTGAACAACATATTCATTATAATGAACAGGCTTGTGATTCTGAAACGGTAGGACAACACCAGAAAGAAGGCATCTCTTTTGTTGGGTAATTATTTTGCTGTAAACAGTATGACTCGAGGCATGAGCAACAATAGCAGCTGGCAGTGCTACGTCTCTGTGGGCTACTGGGCTAATTTTCAGTGCCTAGGAAAGGACGGAGCTTTCAACCTGCGACATTTGCTGGTTTTACCAATGTTGTATTTGGAGAATGGCAGCACTGTCTGTAACTCTTTCAGCTCTTGCAAAATTCTCATCTCAGAAATAAAATGACCAGCAGTGATATTTGTTTCTTGCCTGCCTGCTGATCAACAAGCAGGTCTGGGTCAGCCTCACTTTGAACATAAGCATCCACTTGCCATTGAATAATTTACACGCAAAAACCAGTGTCCAGGGCTCCATGTTGACTTGCAGGACATATATGTTATGAAAGCTTTGTTCAAAATTAAACTATGATAACTTTCCCCAGTTGTGCATGAGACTTGGGATTTGTGTGGTCAGAGCTGTGTACCTGTGATGGTTCCTGCTTACCATGGTTAAATAGGCCTACCATTTGGTTGGAATTGGCTGTGGCCATATTCTGATTATTGCTAATACTACAACCCATAAGTGCATAATAAACTGTACATAATAAACTGCAGTCCTGAAGAAGTTCAAACATACAAACCAACAGGGAAATCCAGGCTCTTCCAAAGCAAAGGAGAAGGTTGGAGGCCATTGGCACCTCTGGTTCTTATCCACAGCTTAACCCATGTCTTACAAGTTCGTAGATCTCAGCCAGGCACCTTGTGAAATAATTTATATCTGCAGATGTGACTCTTGAATAAAATTCCCCACATCACTCCTCTCTCACCTTGCACCAACAAAAGATGCCTTCACAGGTTTCTTCTGAGAACCATCCCATTTCTTCTCAAAGCTAGTGGTAATGTACAGGTTGCCTTTACTGCTGCATGTGGTCATTTTCCTTCTAGCCTTAGTCAGAGCTTGTCTGCTGCATTTACATTTAGGATTTTCTGCTGGAGTAGTTTTCCCTTTTTATAATGAGTGAAGTCAGTTCATAAAGGCTGTGTCACTGCTTGTGTCAGCACAAGAGAAAAGTGCAGGAGTGTGCAGTCAGCAGTAGGAAGGGGAAGCAATAATATATATTATAGGATATTACATATATCATATCATACCATATCATATCCTAGCTCGCCTAGAATTTTCCTAGTCTCCCCTAGTACAGGTTACCTTAAAAATGTGTTTTCAGCAGGTTTTGCTGCTTTAATGAGAAAGGGACTTTGATTTTGTAACCAGTAACCAAATTTTAATCTTTCTCAAAGCTTCCTCCACTTGTGGATTTCAGGCTTTCTTAATAGCTTCTAACAAGGTCCTTAAAAATTCAGAAATATTTAGAAAACTTTACTTCTTTGTCATGAATGGTTTGTTTCATCCTCTAGCCTATGCAGCTTGGCCTCACACCACTGAGGTCAGGGGACTCTGCTCTTTTATATTGGTCAGAAAGCAGCCAAGAATCTGCTCCACTAGTTTACCTAAGAATTTAATTTCAGGAGGATTTAAAAAGGCAGGACTATTTCAACCCCTATTATACTGTTAACATCACAATGCTGTGTAATTCTACCTCTAATGGTTTGCTTCAGAGTATTTCCTTCAGACAGTTTTTCTCAGAAAAACAATATAACGTGGGTGACTCTCCAGCCAAGCAGGTGTTCCGAACAATAAAGAGCATAAGTTTTGTTACCAGTATAGCTATTTTATTCCCTGGTTCTGTAAGAATGCCCAGGTAAACTTCATCCAGTCCTGGCAAACATTCACCAATTCCTACAGTTTTTGTTTCACATTTTTTTAATTCTCCCTATGACAATGCCCCATCATCAGACAAACATCAGCATATCCTTTCCTTTGTTGTGAGAACTACAGCAAAATGCTCATTTTGCTGCTGCCTTTTGATGTTCTCCCTTGATAGAAAATGCATACTTGTTCTGTATTATATTTATTTTTCCTTAGAGGATAAAATAAGGAAATAACAAACACAATGTCCAGAGAAAGAGTCCCCCTCCCTATTCCCATACTATGACAGAAATGCCAAGGAGATGGGGAGCTACAGCCCTGGCAATGGTTATACTACAAAAGCTAACAGTTCAGATTATCATTTAGTGTAATTTATAATCAGGCAGTCCCCATTGATTACCACTCAGAATCAGAGCCATATGCTCTGATAAGTACCTATGTGCAAGGTACTGCCAAACAATTAAGAAGAGAAGCAGATGCTTACATGGATTTATTAATATCTAGAGAGCTTACGTAATTTCTGGCATTTCCTGTTTCCAAGTGGACTATAAACAATGTTAAACATTTACATCTTCAAAGTTTTAATTGCTCTCCATAGGAATTCCAATAAGATATGTGCTGTACCCATTATTATCCATGTTTATGAGGAGCAGGAGACAGGAATGGTGAGTTGTACAAATACTGATGAGGAGTTCCTGGCATCTACTGTAAAAGAGGCCACTAGCTCTTCTCTCAACATAGGCTTTCTCCCAGCTTAAATTATCTATATCACCTGAACTAAGAAACGAATGAAGGATATAATCCTTTTGAGGGTGTAAATATTCATTCATATGTGGGCTAAAAAGATATCATTCACTTAAAATTTATCTGGAATCTCATTACAACCAAATACTGTCAAGATGCCCTTCCCTGCCCTTGTATTCTTGCTCAGTATCTCTGACAGTACACCTGCTGTGTAAGCACAATGACAACTTCATGAGGCAGCTGCCTGCAGACTGAGTCTGCTGTGCCTGCTCTGCTTGAAGATATTTTATATACCCACAGATACCAACAATTCCCAAGAGTGTCCCTTCTTGGAAGCAAGAGCAGAGTTCTAACCAAAGAGATTACAGGCAGGTGTGAAAAGTGGCAATGACAGGACAGGTGATTTTTAACAGCACTCAGGTCCAGAGCACACTGCTGAGTTTACAAGATCAAGGTATAGACGTGGAGGCCCTGGAAAGGCAATGAAATCCTGGGCTGAAGCTGGAAGTATGCCCAAAGGTGAAGTATCCCACTCTAGAGTAGAAAATTCTTTTGAACATGTATGTCTGTATTTGTTTATATATCCTGGTGGGGTCTATGGGAAACAGAGTTTCAACAGTCTTCTGCTGCCTCTTTGATCAGAAGTGTGCGTTTTCTTTAAAAAACTTCTGAACCCATAGTCCAATTACAGTCAAATTGACCAAGAATGAAATCATGAAGACAGAGATTTGCTTCACATTTTAGGAAAGCAAGAGAATGGCTGGCAGGGTGACTCTGAGTTATCAGAATGCTCACTAATGAAAATACTGCACAAAACACCCGCAAAAGATGCACGTGGGACAGAGATTCTGCTGCTTCCCTGTCCACTGGAGAGCTCTAGTCAGAGCTGTGCTTAACTAACTACAAAAACTCACTCTGCAGTCTGTTTATCGGTGCCTAGTAAGGAGTGAGTTGACAAAACAGCTTTGATACAGCAAAAAAATCAAGCAACTATAAGATATAAATCCTAAGAAATTAGGATTTATGGATTGTACTACTTCTAGAACTAATTATTTTGATTCAAGAAATAGAATCTAAAGGGGTCAGCATCACATTTTATATCTATTTGGAAAACCAATTCAATTCAACATAAACAAGCACAGACAGGCCTAGTCAACTTTTAGTCACAGGAATTAAAAAAATTAGTAACTGGAATGCCCTAGATTTCAGCACTTTTGAATCTTTTGTTTCCTAAGTACACGTATGAGCATTTTTTACAGTGTTTGAGACTTAGATGAACATAACAAGGTCTCCCCAATGTGCCCCTTGCATGGAGTCTTGGAAAAGAAAGGTCTAAGGTAAAACATTATCTAAAGAACATAACATGATTCCAGAGTCTCTGATGAACTTTTCAAAAAGTACTTAAGGAGACAATATGTTCAGCCTTGCTAGTTCCATTTCCATTTCCTTTCCCATCTAACAGAATTTCTTGTGGTACCACTGATCTTTAGGTTCCTGCCAGAACTGTGTAGAATGTCAATTACTTCCAGAAGTTTTCCAAAATATCTATATCATGATCTGGAATGTGTTTTTTCCATCCAGGTAACCAACATGCACTCTTACTATGGATTCTCTGATTTGTTAGTTCTTTTATACCTTATGAATGCAAAACCCAACAATATCTTTCACTTTCCACATTATTATTACTTGAATTTCATTTTTGTTTTACTAAGTTTACTCAGGAGATGTCTGTTGTGGTTTTGATCTGCTTTTCCCTATTTAAATCCCAAAATGGAGAGAAAGAAAGACCATCTCTGAAATCCCACATGTTTAGTGCGCTAGATTTGTAAAACAAATTTCTTCCTAGTGCAGTATTGTAATTATATAAATGGAGGTTAAAACAAATCCAGAAAATATTTTTCAAACCCTCTTTGTGTCAAAAGAAACCCAAATCCTATAGATTACTATGTTGGAATTGTTCATCCTTTGCATGGGCCTTTCACTGGTATTTTATTCCCTGTGTCCATGCAAATCATCAGAGGTAGCCAGGAAGGAGGAACACTACTTGCCTGCATCTCTACAATGGTCCAAAGATATGACACAACTCAGATAAGGTGACAGTACCACCAGCTCAATCTTTTTGGAGGATATTCTCCCTGTGAGTTAAATGCTTCCCCCTGACCAGCCCAGGGTGCTGTGGATAAATAGAACTAGCCAGTTTTCTGTTTATTATGGGACAATTAAAGAGAAGAAGTGGCTGGGATTTGTGATTCAACAAACATTTTTTTCTACTTCCATACATTTTCATCTATTTCTCTGATGTTTTTGCCATCCTACAGCTCTGCAGTGTGACATGAGGTAAAAAAATGTGCAGGGTAATGCAGCTGTTAATGAAACTTTGCATAGTTTAAATCTAATTTCCTAATAAAATCCAGCCAATACTAAACCACTGGCTACATATCTGCTTATTTCTACTGGGATGGATATCTAAAGATGAGCTGATTGATTTGTGTTCTAAGTCCCTAAATATAAAGGCTGCAGAGTAATCTAGATGGCAAGCAGAATAGTGCCATCTGCCCATATGCTTTCTCATCATGCCACACTGCTTTCTCAAAAAAGCAGACTGACTTAGTATTTACACATCCACAGCGAGGAAGGGGAGAAGGGTGTGGATTTTTTTGTTGTGTAGATGCTGACTCTGCTAAGTTGAAAATGGTTTGTGATGAGCCAGCCTGCTACGCTGGAGGCCTGAAGGACCCCTGAGGGTTATGGGACAGGTACACAGGGCAGAGGTATTGAAGATCAAGGACGAGGGCTTGAGTGGCATTTCCAGACCTTCAGACTTTCTACCTCAGAAACTGGAAACTGCAGCATCAACAAACGTGCCTGCCTCTTGTTAAACCTTTAGAAAGTGAATAGGGAGATTGCAGACAAGAAGCAATACTAAGCAAATTCCTGACTCCCTTGAGTGCAGAATCAACTCCTTTTCTGTAGGAGAATTGTGCAATCTGCCTATAAGATATTTTTACTGCTTTTGTATCTTGAAACTTAAGTGCCAAGGAGCTGGATCTTTGCTGCCTCCTACTTTCGCCAGTTTGTGGGTGAACTTTCCCCAAGCCAGCAACATGTCAGGCAGGATGCAGTCACAGAAAGCTGGAGCAGAGGGAGAGAGCTTTATCAGAAAGCTAACTTTTGTACTTTTTGTATTCAGACTGAGCAGGGATTGAGGGCTTTATTCTATGGAGAGGAGGTGACACTGACAAACTGAAAACTCCTGATGATAACTGGAACCAAACTGCTGTCGTGGAGGATCTCGAGCATGACCTCCTTCACAACCTCTTTTGGTTTTTAAATTTCCAATGGAGACATAAGAGGTATAAAAAGATAACTTGTTCTCTGCGCATCAAGTAGTATAAAAAATCCATAAAGAGGAGAAACTCTAGAGTCCTAAACAGCCTCCTACAGGTACTCAATAAAGCATGTTCTCTATGCTCTGAAAAAGTAAAAACCATTGAGCTATGAACTGCCATCTAACAGCTGCCAAACTTCATTTGTCAGAGCATCAATGATGGCCTAAAGAAAAAACTAGTGAGGAAATTTGTAGGAGAACAGACAGCTTACCAGGAAGCTTTACATTCACTGTAATGCAGCAGTTCAGACACATAATTTATATCAGTTTTGTTATTTGACCCTTTAATTTGACTGCCTTTGGTAAAATACTGAAGTCAGTATTTTGGAGTCACCAGATTCTTCCTTGAATTCCTTCCTGGGATTTATATGCTGTGTTCATGGAATAGCTTAATGCAGGAGAGAATTTTTATTCCCAGCCAGTGCTGGTGTTAACCTGTTGACATAAGTTTGATTTGGTACTTGCATTACTTTAATCTTAAATACGTATTACCAAAAGGAGAATAGCTTTGAGAAAGGGTTTTCTTAACTTTCTGGTTAATCATTTGCATAAAAGTGATCCTAGGTTTCCCTTTTTAGCAGAAACAATGTGAATTAAGGCACTTGTAGAGGACATTAGTGATCCCATGTAAATCTTCACCAACACCCTTGATTAGACTTGGGATCTCGCCCTTTTAAAAATGTCAGTTGTGTCATTATTGCCTTTAATTAAGGGGGAATATAACACCAAATAAGTGATTTAGTGTCTAAAAATAACAACTAGCTGTGCCATGAGATAAAATGTGCTTCAGCTCCTTGTGATTACACCATCAGCAAAAGGTAGAAGAAAAAGAAATATTCTCCCTTGGCAAATGCAAATCTTCAAAGGCAGTAAGTGCCTATCAACCTTCTAAGCTCAAGTGGCATCAGAATTGGAACTGTCAGGAACCCCTAAATACTTCCCCAAGAAACGGTTTTCCACAGTAGACATAATATCATTGAAAACACAGAATAATCGACATTAAAAGAAATAACAACCAACCTACCCATGACACTATTATTCAGGACAAAGCATTCTGATTTCCGTACTTGCCATCACACTCTTTTACTTACGTTAGTGATTATACACCACTACACAGTGGAAGCATAAAAAGAAGATTATCTGTTGAAATGTGATGACATCTTTCAACAACAATCTCTTAATCACAGAATAACAGAATAACCCATATTGGAAAGGACCTCTGGAGTTCTTGAGACAAATGTCCTGTTAAGAGCACGGTCAACCAAGAAAACACCAGAATGAATGAGTAGAAAAAGTGGCCCTAGTCACTCTAGAGTTAATCTGCCTTTTAAATCAACAGCAGTACAAACGTTATGCTGGAGTAATGGGTGCTTAAGCAGAGGGCTTTCTCTATGTGTAATGAGAGTATGAAGCAAGAGTTGTATCAGTCTTTTTGCAGTGGGTTACACATGGAAAGCATTAGGAAGTGGAAATGGGAGAATAAGGAAGTATTGTCCTTTGCTGGATGGAAAGCAAGAGAGCTTGCTGGGTTGCATGGTGTGACCTATGGAAAGACATGTGGTGGCCTGGTAAAAGAGGAAGTGGTAAAATCTGCTGAGCTTCGGTTACTGAAGTGCTAAATTACAGAAAAGTGGCAAAGGTTTGTGCCTTTCCTGCCTCAGATTAAGTCAGTAAGAAACATCCACTGAAGAGAGTCAAACTGCCAGGAGTTACCTAAAACCTCATCTGTGATATATTTTTCATTCAACTGACAAGTTAAACTCAAGACGACATCTAAATTCTTATTTTTTCCTAGCCTCTTCTCAAAGAAAGATTTACAAAAATAGCAATATGATAGGGCAACATGGAGAATAAAAGTAAAGGCTGAGGAAGATATGTTCTAAAGCAACAAACATGTATAATAACTATAGGAAAGATACGTGGGTGAGTCATGTTGATGCTTTTGTGAATGCCATAGTTTCATCATTATCTGCTCTGCTACCATCGATCATGCTTCACCCCCACAAAAATTAGTAATGAAAACATGCAGGACCAAAGAAGCTATTCAAGTATACACTAACTGAATATTTGAGCCAAAAGTCAAATATTTGTCATCAATTTGGTAAACTGTTGCTTCCTGTCAGGTTCAATTTAGTGTTGTTTATACCCAGGAACACCCACCATGTATAGTTTGTATTAGGATAGGGTCAAGAAGTGGAGAGAAACCATGTCAGAATCTCAATCTCTGTGATTATTCTAGCCATAAATAGCAAGAAATTTTCAGAGTAGAGAGCAATAGAAATTTTGTGTACAACCTTGCAAATTGGATTTGGTTAGAAACAGAAACCTTTAATTTCTTCCAAACAACTCCTGTATCTGTGAACCCAAATGCTATTTGACCTAAATGAATAAATGTTTTGAGTAAGACCTCTGCCTTCTTCTATAAAACCATAGAAATGGTGCCTGTGACTTTATGGAACCATCCTGGGCCCCTATCTTGACAGCTCATGTTTTATAACAACCAGGGGATGTTTCACATGACGGGATGAACAGCAAGATAATCTCGCAAGGCAGAGCACCTTCCATCTCACTTGGAAGGTATTCCCTAAATGCAGATAACAGCTATTTATCCAACAATGTGCTCCTGTTCATTTGGCAGCCAAAGCTCTGCAAGAATTGAGTAATCCACGCTTTCTGCAGGCCTTTGGTGAACTCTGGTAACCCTTCTGCCTGCCACTACTCACTTGTCATGGGCTATACAGGCAGGTTCAAAAATTCTCTTGTGGGCTGGCACTGCCTAGAGCCACAATTTTGCAAACAGTTGTTTATCTCCGTGTCTTCCATTGCACTAGAATAACCCCATGACTGGGACAAAAACACCCATTGATAAATGCCCTCTCAGAGAAGCCACATACACAACAATAGCATATGTTCTGCATTTAATTGTGATTTTGCAAACATTGCATTGGTTGTAAACACATCAGCTAAGCAATAACTGTAGATGCATGCACAGGCAGTGTAGGAGTCTTTGTTAAATAAAGAACATCTACTGAAAATTGTTCTCACTAACCTTGTGCTTGCTCATAGCTGATTACTGTAACTTCCAGGGGGTGTTGGGACATATCAAACCAGTGATTTCCATTTTTGGTTTTTAATTTTTTAAATTATTCAAATAAAATTTACATTAAATAGTGTCTATATCTTTTTTGGTCAAATATGCAAACTGGGCACAATAAGAGGCAACAGGCACCAACGGTGTAACTCAGATTCAGCTTCAATGCCTCTAGCAGTTAGGCAAAGCGACATTAATACAATTACAATAAGAAATGGTTCAGCAAGATCTACTGTTGAGGTCAGAGCAGCCAACACACCAAGGAGCTGAAAGGTCTGTGCTAGCATGCCCTTGTTAACAGAAATTCGTAAAATATGTATGTATATATATCTATCTATATATCTGTTTACTTAACTGCATTTTCGAACATAGCAATATCATCAAAATGTTAAAAAGAAGCATGAAAGAAATCCCAGTAAGGGTCATGGGAACATGGGATAACCTGGAGTGGAAGGGACCACAGGAGATCTGTAGTCCAACCTCCTACTCACACAAGGTCTCCATGGGATCAGACCAGGGTGCTCAGCATGTTGTCCACTTACATTCTGAAATTCTCAAGGATGGAGATGACATAACTTCTCTCAGCAGCTTGCTCCACTGGCTGGCTGTGCTTGTGGTGGTACAGTTTCTCATTACATCAATCTGGACCTCTCCTATGTCGGATTATGCTTGTTTCCCACCTGCCTGCCATGCATTTCTGTCATCTCATTCAAGTTGCAAATGTCAATCACTAGGACTCTGCCATTAATCCCTTATCAATTTTCAATATCTCTATTTTTCCACTGAAAGTACAGATCACTCTAGGGCAAATTTAAACTTTCTGAACAGGTAGTGATTTTCTGCAGTCCCCTGACAAGTTGTTGAGGACCACCAGCTGGAAAACACTGTCAAAATACATTCCCAGTTAAAGGCTTGTCAAGTTTCAGCACAGAAGACTGGGGAGCAGAATGGTAGAGCACCAGTCTAATTGGAAAGATGATCCTTAGGAACAGATGTCTAGCCATGAAGAAATCTTAACATTGCCAATAAAGTAAATTTATTAAGCTAGAGAGAAAAAGGTACAATAGAGAGAACATAATCTCTGTTCACTAATTATAAAGAGCTGGCACCCAAGCTGCTGTAAATCAGTTGAGCTCCAATTCTTTCAGTGGAGATGTATGACTCTTACACCACCTCAGGATTAGGCTTGAAGTATCCTATCCCCTAAGGAGCTATTCCTTGTCTCATTCTATGTATCATCTTCCATGTGCCACATATCATACACCAGCAGGGAGTTGCTTGTTATGTCTGTACAGTACTGCACTGCATGGTAATTCATTGCTCACTGACGTGTCAGAAATTTTTTTAATGATGTGCTTCTGCTGCTCCAGAATAGAGTGAACTCAGAATATTAAGTTTTATTTACATTAGGCATTCATTTAGATCATGTGGCAAATCCAACATCCTCACTCCTTTTGATGCTTTCCTTCTGTTTGAACAATCTTTAATAATTTTTCCTTCTTTGGCACAAGTCAAAGGTGAAAAAGCCATTACAAGGACAAACAGTTCTGTCAAAAAGTCTGTAGCATGCTAGAAGGAGCACAGGCAGTCTACTTGTGACACTGTTTAGTGAGATTGAATGAGCACTACATTAAACAGCTCTTATTTCTCTGTAGAATGGAAGGAAGAAGTGGAAGAATCACATTCAGGTTTAAAATAAGAGTTCTTCTGGGGGTGTGGCAGTGCATAATTACATTCTAAGTCTAGCTGAGTCTGCAATCTGATGCAATTCTAGTACCAGTCATGAAGTCAGAAGTCATTCCATGATATCGTTCTAGATCTTTAATTACAATCCCTGTCTAGGCAGTTATTGAAGTACATGTTAAACTCTCACTTCAACAGGATCACTCACATGCTTCCAAGTTAACACACATGCTTGATTGAGTGTCTAGCTTAATCATGGCAAAGCTTGATTAATTCCTAAATCAAAGTAAGTAAAGATTCTCACAAATAAAAGGAATTCAGACTGGTCCCTGGTGCAACACCCCATGCCAGGGCAGGTAAGGCACAAGGGCTAAATAGAAGCATGACACAAGATGATTCACATAGTATTGATCCTTAATGAGGATGTTGGGTAGATTATTCGCTGATGTAACTCTGACAGAGCTGGCAAAGCTGACAAAACAATGCTGATAGGCAAGTGCTCAGATTTACTGGCAGAACAATACGATGGCAAAGTGAGGAGTGCAGAGGCCCACTGCCCCAGCTCTTATCTCTGCCGCTTCATGCCAATGAGGTACAGTTGCAATACAGTCTTCAACACAGTAACACCTATTCACACATTCTCTGCATAGCAAATGAAAAAGGAGGACTACAATTAGTGTTGTGCTACTGCTCCTGCTGTAGCTTTTCCTCATTCATTAGTTCAACACCCAATCCATCTGCTGGACATCAAATGAGACCCAGGATTCTTAGCAATGTATCAGCTAAAACACACACAGTCAAGGTATGCAATTTAATTCTGTATGGTTTGGCTAAACCAAGCTGGATTTTTTTCCATTGGGTCTAATGGATTATATCCGTTTCAGGTTTCCAGTTCCTCCCCTCAGGGTGCTTTAGTCTACACATTAAAAAATATACCTTTGTTTATACATATGAAATCTAGAAAGAAAGTAATTCCACTGAATCAAGTTGTTTCTGCTCAAACTTCCCAAAATCATTCTCTTTCAAGCAGAATCCAGGTTCAGAAAAACTTTAGCTCTACCAAAAAATGGAAGCAGTAATTTTTTTTTATTATCTTTACTTCTAACTCACTTTAGATTTCAACCATAACCATTCATAATATTATAGTATTTAGGAGCCTTACAGTTCCAGCTTCAGCTGAAGTATTCCAGTTCCACTGTGATTAGATTTGGGTTGTGAAATGTTGGGGGTCTTTTTAAGGAAAACAAAAAGAAGAAATTGGAAGAAAATAAAAATGCTTAGAGAAAATATTTACAGAAAAGTATTAGAATGTTGCTTTAAGTGATGAACCTGTGCCATCTCTTATAAACTCTGTCTCTCCAAAACTAAAAAATATAAAACAGTTATAGGGCCTCAAGATATATGTGAAACTAATCTGGTGAGAAATGCAATAAATGTATGTGTTTATATAAAGAATAAAAAAGGAAAAGCCAAGTTGATGCTAAACCTAATGAAGTCATGACAGAGATATAGATCATATACTTCAGCCACCCTTCTCTACTCTCAGTTGTCATAAACAGTAGTCACTACTGATTATAAGAAATACAAAGGAACAGAAAAACCCACATTTTTAGTATAGCTGGTGCCTACACTCATGGAACATTTATGACAACAAGTGCTTAAAATCTCTCAAAAGACCATACTTCAAGAAACCAGCAGAGTTGCACATATATAAAATTAAAAACTATAACCAACAGGAGTTAGGCTCCAAAGAAGGAGGTTAAGCTCCTGCTAATTCTTCTGTGTGTCGACCTCTGTATGCATTTTCGTTACTGACCATTAAAAAGAGGAATTGGCCAGGAGAGGCAGAGAAGGCTCCTGAGTCACTAAAAAAATGGCACCCTTTCGACTTTTCTTCTTCTTAATCCTCTTGCTGTTACGTGGCAAATAGAAATCTAAATTGTAGGAAAGGGTTACTTTTAGGAAAGCATAAACACATCATTAAACACAAATAAGAAAAAGGAATGTCCCTTATCTCCAACAAAGGGGAAAACAAATAGCCCAGTTTTCTCCACTTCCCCTCCCTCCGCCCCCCCCTCCCGTGATATAGGAATTTTCACAGAAGAAACAGAGTACTTTGATGATTCAGGTCAGGCAGAAGCAGTTTATAGGTATAGGAGGGAACACAGACCAACAGAGTTCAGCCTTTTATCTATATGAACTCTGATTTACAAGTAAGTCCTAAGGCTTACACAGATTTAGAACACGTCTAAATTGCACCATGAAGGGGCCTGATATGGCAAAGGAGCATCTACACAGAAGGAACTTTGTTCCAGCAGATGTAGCTGAGTGGGCCTGATAACTAAAAACTGCAGCCAGGCAACCTTGACATACCTCTTTTCCTCTGGTCTGCATTTGGCCTGGGAGACTATTGTGCCCTTGACCAACTTTCAGGCCTAGTAAGTCTTCCACACAATTTATTATCTGAAAAAATAACAATGTTTCAGGCATCAAAAGATGCTTATTTTGCTTCTCCTGTTGACAGCTTGTTTATCAAGACTTACCAACAATTCAAGATTTTCAGATTGTTTTCATAGCATGTGGTATCCAAAGAAGCAGAGAATTTACAGCTTCAGATGTTACTAAAGTAAAATAGAGCAGTGTCAATTGTTCTTTACTAAATCCTACTTTACTTCTCTTCACTGGTTTTTTCTTTATGCAAGCTATAACCCATCTGACCTGCTTCAGGTATCACTTACCCCACTGCCTATGAAGCAACTAGGTGAATGGAGCTTGCAGGCTGACCCAGTACGGTTCTCTTCCTATTTGGCAATCATTTATGACATCACATATCTCTCTCTCTAAACTGCTTTTGCTAAATAACTTGATAAACTATCAAAGTTAAACAAAATGCACATGACCCTCCAGCATAGTAGTCTACCTACTGATGTAATTACATGAGATCATCATGACTGCAGATTTGACATCTGCAAAAAATACTTTCTCTGAAAGTAGATGAAAACATATTTAAAACTTTCTGCAGGGAGGCATTTTCTGCATGGTTGTTAATTCAAGGCTTGTGGCATTCTTAAAATATTTTTTTAAATTGAGTTTTGGGGCATTAAGAGAACTTGTTGTAGTACCTATGACCTAAAGCCACAATCTGCTTTTGTATTTCCCTTCACAATTAGGCAAAAGCTAAAAGATCCCAGGCCTAATTCAGAGCTGGTATTCTTCCTCCAGTCTGAAAGGATGGTTTGTTTCAAAATAGAACCAAGAAAAAAGGGCCATCAGCATTTCAAATCATCTCTTTGGCACTACACTACAGATTCCTTCTCTCTGCCTGAGCCATATGAACTGTGTGTATCTTTCTCCCACACCTAACTCTCATCATACAACTTTCTGTGTTGGGCTCTTGAGCAGAGCTCACTAGACACCAGCCCCACAATGGGGCTTGGCTCTAGAGGAACACAAGAGAGGTCACTGAAGAGCTGGGAGCTAGAGTAATACATGGGAGACTTCCTGTGCTTGACTACAAATCACAGCAGCAAGTTTCAAATATGACCTGCCAAGAGGTGAGGGAAAGAGGGAAATGGACAGGGTTAATGCCATGTACCATCAAGCAAAGCCCACAGAAGAGCTAGGCAGCTGCTAGGAGTCAAGCTAAGGACTTAATGGAGTGAACATCCACTAAATCCAAGCTTGAAGGCAATCTAAAGTTCAGACCACAAGTACAATTGCACTGGACCTGAAACATACCAAAACCAGTGGGAGAAGAGTAGTATCATTTCAGGACTTGTCATACACAGATGACTTGACCTTCTAAGAGTATCCAAGTATTCCAGCTTGAAATGGAAATGTGTCTCTTCAAGAGTCTCAGAACTACAAGCCCAAGGCTCAACCAGCTCACCTGCACACCTTCAGACACACAGTTTTAATTTTCAATAGCCAAGCAATGCCTCTTGCCTGAGAGCACAGTAACAACCCACACAGCAATAGCTGGAAAGCTGTACCAGTACAATGTTGATTTACCTGCAGGGTGACAAGAGGAAAAATTTAAACATTTCTGCTTTTGGGAATTAAAATTTCTGTCTTACTGTGTGTGAAGACCATGAACACATACGGAAGCTGCAGCTCCCAGTGAAGGAGCTGCCCGGCAGGCTTCCAGATAACAGCTGGAGTTGCAAGGAGAGGATCTTAGCAAAAGAACAGACTGTCCTCAGCCACTTTTGGAGGCTATGACAAATACAGGAGGAAAACCTTCAAGTGGTGTAAATCTGCATGGCAACAATAACTACAAAGGATTGGTGCAAGTTCCTATAAAAGGGGGAGTAATCTCAGTTTTAACAGACACCCCAAAAGATCTTACAGCAGTAAAGATCACCTTGTCCTGTATTTGTATGAGTCTAACAACAGTGGCACTTGGACCCACGTGTGCCCCCTATGCTGTTAGGGCAACCACTAGTAACAGTAATAACTAAGAGTTCTCAGAAAATTTCTGGCTTTACCATTCCGTTTGAACTATAAGACCGACCCCATGTCTTACAGAGCAAGGAGTACTGGAAAAGCTATTATTACTTCAGCCACAAGATGCTATCTTGGTACAGTTATTTAGCTTTTACTTGATATTAGTTTTCTTCAGCTTTACATGCAATGATGGCTGTAGCTTAGATGGCCTCAGTCAAGATTTATGCTCTCTGGAAACCTGGGATAATTTAGAAAATGAAGAAAGATAAGCCAGACTCTCTTTTACATGTTTATAATTTAGCAAATGTTCATGATCTCTTGAAATATGTGTATGTACATGTGATTTTCATACCTTCTTTTTCCTTAATTATTACCCAGTCCAGATCTCTGATCTGTGTAAGACATTTATGCCAGCACAAGAAAGGATTAATCAGAAAATAGGAAACACAAAGGAGAGAAAATACCAGAATTGGTATATCCCCTGAGAAGGGGAGAGAATCATACAACACAGATGTCAAACTGTTTTGGGTTTTTCGCTGGCACCAGTCTAGTTACATTTGTGATATTCTAGTCTAAGTCTCAGCATACAAGATTCTACACCATAAAAAACACTCAAAATGCAGAAATGCAGTGCTATGCACAGAAAATTCTGATATTTTAGATTTCTTTTCTTCCCAAATAGCAACAGTATTAGTAAATTATTTTCTGTAAAAAAATCTGAAAAATATCCCTTCTGGAATTACGTGTATCTGACTAGGTTGAAGTGACCTGTTTCATCTCTGTTGTCTGACATTACATGTTGCAGCATAGCATGGCATAACACATCAAACAGTATTTAGAGTCTTGGAACCATAGACTCACAAAATGGTTTGTGTGGGAAGGGACCACAAAGATCACCCAGTTCCACCCCTCCTGCCATGGGTAGGGACACCTTCCACTAGATCAGGTTGCTCTGAGCCAAATCCAACCTGGCCCTGAACACTTCCAGTGATGAGACATCTGCAGCTTCTCTGGGCACCTGTTCCAGTGCCCCACCACGCTCACAGTAAAGAATGAATTCTTAATTTCCAATTTAAACCTACCATCTTGCAGTTTAAATCCATTCCCCCTTGTCTTATCATTATATGCCCTTGTAAAAGTCCTTCTCTAGCTGTTTTGTAGAACACTTAAGGTATGAAAGGCTGCTCTAAGGTCTCCCTGGACCCTTCTCCAGGCTGAACAGCCCCAACTCCCTCAGCCTGCCCTCATAGGAGAGGTGCTTCAGCCCTCTAACCACCTTAGTGGCCTTCTCTGTCGTGCTGTTGGCCCCAGAGCTGGATGCAGTCCTCAAGCAGAGTACGAGGGGAGAATCACTCCCTTAACCTTCTGTTCATGCTGCTCTGGATGCAGCCCAGGATTCCATTGGCTTTCTGGGCTGCAAGTGCACATTGCCAGCTCATGTTGACCTTCTCATACACCAACACTAGTAAGTCCTTCCCTCCAGGGCTGCTCTCAATCCATTCTCTGCCAGTCTGTATTTGAGCTTGGGATTGCTCTGATCCAGGTGCAGGACCTTGCACTTGGCCTTCTTGAACTTAATGAAGTTTGCACAGGCCCGCCTCTCAAGCCTGTCCAGGTCCCTCTGGATGGCATCCCTTCCTTTCAGCTTGACTGCCCCATACAGGTTGGTGTCATCAGTGAACTTGCTGAGGGTGCCCTCAATCCTACTGTCCATGTCATCAACAAAGATATTCTAGAGTATCGGCCCCAATACTGACTCCCGAGGGACACCACTCATCACTGGTCTCTACTTGTTCATTGAGCTGTTGACCACAGCTCTTTGTGACCATTCAGCCAATTCTTCATCCATTGAGTGGTTCATCTGTCAAATCTGTGTCTCTTCAGTTTTTGCACAATTCCAGGCAGAATAACGTCAGTCATCCACCACCTCTACAATATCGTCATAGAAGGCCACCAAATTTGTCAGGCACAATTTGCCCTTAGTGAAGCCATGTTGGTTGTCACAAATGACCTCTCGGTTTTCCACATGCCTCAGCACAGTTTCCAGCAGGATCTGCCAGGCACAGAGGTGAAACTGACCACCCTGTGGTTCCCTGGGTGTTCCTTTTTTCTCCTTTTTATTGATGGGGGTCATGTTTCCCCTTTTCCAGTCACTGGAACCTTCACCAGGCTACCACAACTTCTGAAGTACGCTCTTCATCCACCCATTCCCTTATTACTCACAGCTGCAACTCATCAGGACTTGTGCACCTTTCCTGACATGGTCTCAAGCCTGACTTTTTTCCTACAGCAGGGGGTTCTTCATCCTCCCAGTCCCCGCCTTTGCCTTCTGTGACTTGGGTGGTCAGGCTGGAGCACTTGCCAGTGCAGACCAAGGCAAAAAAAGTTGTTGAGTATTTCAGCCTTTTCCACATCCCACATAAACAAGTCTCCCGTTTCCTTCCAGGGAAGGCCCACATTTTCCCTAGTCTTCCTTTTATCACCAACATACCTATAGAAGAGTTTCTTCTACTCCTCTGAGATCCCTGGCCAGATTAGATCTCCTAACCTGATCCTCGGCTGCTTGGATGGCAATTCCTCACAACCTCCCTGGGTTTGTTTCCATCCTCTGTAGGTCAAAAAATTAAAAGAAAGGTTCTTCCATCACCTAAACCCCCAAACATTTAATGTCTTTCTCCCAGTGTCATCGGTTAAATGTTTCTGGCTTTGTTGAATTGAAACAAAATTGCCATTAAAAATTCTGCTAAGAAATTTTTATTCTGCTTTGCCTTCTTCTGCTAGCAATTCTCAATTGTGTAAAGAGATGACAAGTAGGTTTGCTATGGTTTGAAGCTGGAATGGAAGCATTTTATGCCCTGTTCACCCAGGTGTGAAGGAAAATACAGGGTACAAGTAGAAGGGCTAGTGAGCCAGCCCTTCAGTGAGTTAATGTGCTTGGAAGGGACCAGCAGCACAGTGCTGCTGCTAGAGCTGCTACCAGTCTGCTGAAAGCTGAAATGGCACAGTGCTAGGAAATGCAAATTAGAAACATGCTCAGGTTTTGACCCTCTGTTTGTAAGTCTGATTTAGTAAAAGTTCAGTGGTTTTATTATATCTGGTGAGGTTGCCCTTATGTTGTTAAGATAGGTGTAGAAAGTTATGTTGCCCTGATTCTTTCTGGCTCATTTCTTAGCTATTAATACTTGTTAGCCTTTGATACCCAAGCACAAAGTTGGGCCTAGTTCTCTAAGAAGTATCATCAGTATTATGGACTGGACTCATGAAAAGAAGTGAGTTCATTATGTCATAGGTGAACCTTGCAGTATTACAGAAGACAAACTGTTTAAGCAGCAGGCTTGACCTGGGATACTTTCTGCGCATCTTTCATTATCATCCTGTTTTCCAAAACAAATGAGCAGTCCAGCCTGTAAAATTAATGTTCAGCTTTAATTGCATAGTGCTATAGCTTTTGTCTTATCATAGACAAACATCCTCATATATTTTAGCCTGGAATTAGTTCAAGGTTTTCTCATCTGTTGTTAATTCAAAGGCTTTGTTACTATAGTCACTTTCATTCTCTTTCTCTTTTATCACCTGTCACTTCCACTCCCACACTGTCAGTCTCTACTGTATCTCCCAACCTCAAAAAAAAAAAAAAAAAGCCAACAACCTCCTCCATACTAGGGAAGAACACATTTTGAATGACCTACATATTTCCAACTTATCTTGCAATATCTGTTTTTAAGGTGACTGTAATGAATACACACACAAATCAAGCAACCTCATTTTTTTCAACCTCATTTTTTTCACTTTACTTTTCTGGTTTTTTGGATGTGATGAATTTTAATGTCTATGTATCCAAGAGACCCACAATCATGTCAGGTCACAGCACCAAATCACTAGAGATGAACACTACCTCAGCTGTTTTAGTTATTGCAGTCCTTGTGTATCGGAAGCTGAGCCTCAGAGACTGGGAGCAGTGCTCTTTGGTATCCAGTATCTGATTAGGATTTGGGTGTTCCCACATATTGAAAGGTTTCAGTCCCATACTTTGACACTAGTTTCCTCTGTTTTCATGGGAAATCACCAAATCTGTCTATGACATTGTAATGGGAAATAACAATTCTTGCTTGTCCACTGCAGGATCTTTGAGATGACAATCAGTTTTTATTACTAGTCTCTACAATGCCAAACACAACAGAACACTTATCTAGATGTGCAGGAATTACTGTATTGCAAACACTGGGAATAGTGAGTAATGCTGCTTTGTGTCATGGGTCATCTCAAGTTGTTTCTGTTTTATTGTCACAAAGAAGGATCAGGTTGGGGTTAGATGTCCAAAGTTGTAACAGAGAGAAAACAGCTTCACCTAAATTCCCAGTGAGGCTTTCATTTTCTGAAAACACTAAGGAGAAACAAAAGACCTGGGACATGCTAGAGAGTGAGTTTATAGTTCTTCCTATGCTCTGCTGTGTAGACATGTAGAAGACATATCTACAAAATGGAAGTCAAACCAGACAAGACTGGGACTGTTGATTTACCAGGTTACTAGTTCTACTGAGGCCAGCTGTGTAAAACAACCTAAGATACTACTCACCTACACTTAGTGGGTGAGCATGTGAGATTTAAACAGTCGTGTAGTATGGAGACTGCCTATATAGTACAAAGTGTTGAGAGAGAGAGGAAATTCCTCATTTAATCCCTCAGAGAAGCCATCATGTCATTAAACAGCAGCTATTTATATCTTCATTCAGAAGCGATTAAACCACTCAATAAATTCTCACCAATAGTAGCTGCTAGAAATTAATTTTAAAACAAATTAAAAGGAAAAAAAACCCAACAAGCAGTCCAAAATACAAAAGCAGGTATTTAATGAAGAATGGGGATCCTCAACTTCCCACGTTGAGGTTCTACTTCTGTGAGCTCCACTCAGCCTGTTCATGATATAGAGTACATTATAGTTACAGTAGCAGATTATGAAAGTGTTGGTCACTTTCATAAGCTGACAGCAGCCTCCTCCCATCAATGCTGCCTCCTATGCAGCTAAATCTACCATCTCTGAAAGTCCAGCTAAGTTGAAAGAGCAGATGGTTAATCTTGGGGAAGACTAAGGCAGACTGCATAAGGAAGCACTTTGAATAATTCACCATTCACCATCTTCCTTCTAGGCCTGTATTATACAAGTACCATGCAGTTTGCCTCTTCCAGTGAAGCAGTGGCTGAAAACTGAGCTAAATTTATCAGTTGATCTATCAAATATCAGGAAACAAATGATTTGCCAAAGTCACACAATAAAGCTGATACTTAACTAACTGAATCCTTCCTCTTCCTATCTATAGCAGGGTGCTCCTACGATGTGCTCTCCCCTTTTGCTGAAAGGCTGGCAGTTGTGCAGGTTTTCGTGTTTCCTTACTCAAACGGCTGTTCCTTGATGATTAGCAAGAAGCCACACCCATCCTGTCAGATCCAGACTGAGCTAGACTGACCTGGCACCTTTGACTGCCAAGCCTAAATACCATCAACTGTTATGCCTCAGTACAGAACAGATGCCCCTTAAAACAGTCGCAGCTGGTTTTATACACAACAGACCGTCTGTTCAGGCAACACAGATGGCTAAGAACAGAGCAGCTCAGGGCTTTGCTCTTTTTCCTGGCTTCAGGTCAAAATAAAATGAGGGTTTTGATCTTCATATTATCAGAGACATGACCTGTGACAGAGGAAGGCTTCTGCAACATGTAGGACAGTGTCACAGTCAGTACAAACAGGTAGAGCAGCTGTAGAAGGCTCCAGGGGACTGTCCTATTCACCTTGGACATTCTCCCAGAGGAGAACAAGGTATCCAGATAGGACACTGCTCCTCTAAGCACATGCACACATACAGAAACAATCTGCTTCTGGGGACCCTAGTGTCCTCAGATATAAGGAGAAAGAGATCTTTTTATGATCATATATTACAAAATTATGAAACATTCAGATGCCACAGCAGCATCTAAGAAAAGAAAGATTTTTAAAAAGAGCAAGCTGCATAAATATTGAAAAAACGTGATTTGAAGAAGAGTACAGACTAGGCCTAGGAAGCTAGGATTTATGGCTCTAGAGTCTTGTACCTCTCCTCTAACCAATAACTCATCTGGGATGCACTTAGCTGACTTTGTTGCAATCTTTTATATTCTGAGGCTCCTATTTAGAAAAACAGAGTTTGAGCAAGATTGAAATCTGGTTTCTAGTATGTGGATAAAATCTAGCTGAACTAAAGAAGATAGTTTATGTGCCTAAAGCAAAGCACATACAGCCACATGCATAAATGCCTTACTGAATAAGCATTAAAGTAATCAAGACATTTTCTACAGCTGGAAGGTTTGCCACTGATGTGCAAGCATTGTGTTCCTGAAACACCAAAGAACACGTAAATTTTACTTACAGCTTTACAAAAAGACAGAAACTACAATGATGTAGAAAATGGATATATCATAGAATCATAGAATGGCTTAGATTGGAGGGGACCATAAAGATCATCTAGTTCCAGCCACCCTGCCACGGGCAGGGACATCTTCCACTAGACCAGGTTGCTCAGAGCCCCATCTAACCTGGCCCTGAAGCCTGCCAGGGATGGGGCATCCACAGCTTCTCTGGGCAACCTTTTCCAGTGCTTCACCACCCTCATAGCAAAGAATTTCTTGCCAATATCTAATCTAAACCTATACTCTTCCAGTTCAAATACATTCCTCCTTGTCCTGTCACTACACGTCCTTTTAAATAGTATTTTTACATGTCTCTTGTAGGTTCCCTCTCTTTCCAGTAGGTTTCACACCTCCCTCTGCTGTAGCAGCCCTTCCCCTACTGCAAGGCTGCAATTAGGTCACCCCAAAGCCTTCTCCTTCCCAGGCTGAACAATCCCAATTATATCAGTCTTTCCCTACAGGAGAGGTGCTCCATCACTCTAATCATCTCTGTGTTCCTCCTCTGGACTTACTCCAACAGGTCCATGTCCTTCCTGTGCTGGGACCCCAGAGCTGGATGCAGTGTTCCAGGTGGGGTCTCACCAGAGCAGAGCAGAAGGGCAGAATCCCCTCCCTGCCCTGCTGCCCACGCTGCTTTGGATGCAGCCCAGGACATGTTTGGTTTTCTGGGCTATGAGTTCACATGGCTGGGTCATGTCCAGCTTCTTATCTATCGGCATTCCCAAATGCTTCTCAGCAGGGCTGCTCTCAATCATCCCCCAGCCTGTGCTGATACCTGGAGTAAATTCATGATAGCTGTTCTATGGCTAGAAAAAAAACCAGTTACATATATGCTAAATCTTTAGAATTCTCATTTGAAATAACCTAATTTTTGCTGTGAGATAATTGCAGACTAAAGTGTACTCTTTGCTGAATTTTCTCCTATTAATGTATGAGGTTTACTGAGATCCTATAAAGACTGAAAATTCAAGTAGGACACAAAAAATGATCCTTATTTAAAAAGCTAGTGTGTGACTTATGCCTGGGTCTTAAAGATTTCCCCAGAGCTGTAGATGAACTGGGCTAAAACTACATGAATGGTAATTTGAATGGAACAGAAAGGGTAGACACTATGATCCATGTTCCCAATTCCTGCTGTAAACAGCAAGCAGCTCTCAGAATATTGCTCATCTTTATATGAACTCTACTCTTCTAAAAATGACTTCAGTTAGTTCTATTGTCATTTCACTTAAATGGGTAAAGCAACATGACCTACCAGAAATTAATGACCTCATCGTATGCTTAAAAAAAATGCATCCACTTACTAGAGTTGAGTAACCTTGACATCCACTCTCTGACTTTGCTTTCCTAAACCTCAGCATGAGGCAGGTTTATGAGCTGGAGATTGAGAATTTGCCAATACTTTCAAAAGAATATGCTCCCTTGTTCCATTCAGATGAATTTGGAGTTTTGACTGTTTATTCTCAGCTCCCTCTGTGTTTTGCACATCTTCACAAGTGTCCTCAGTTTACTCTAAATGAATTTTAATTTTCCACAGATCATTGTCAGCTTCTGACCTCAGCTGTTGCAAGCCAAGTCTTAATTCAAAGCCAAAGCAACACTGCAGGTGATTGATGAGTAGAAAGTGTTCTGCAAAGTATACCCAGAGAGAATATCATTCTGACTGTGAACTTTTTTCTACAGCTACAAGAGCCCACCTGGAAAAGCCAAAAATAGCATGTCCCATTGGCTTTTATTCAATCAAGATCAGAAGTTCCTTGAGAAGTGGGTGACAAAATCCTCAATCTGGAAGTCTAGAAGGTATCTGCTTATTTTTGATACTGTACTTGAACACATGCATCCATCCCACTCCTTAGGATGTGAGCATGGGTTCTGGAAATAGAGAATTTTCTTGGAACACGGGTATTTTTAAGCTTTAAAATTATTTGTATCACCTTCATGCTTTGACTGATTGCGTCTCTCATTTCCTTGTCTGTTTCTGAGATGCTGGTATGAGTCCCTTCATTCTCAAGCCATATACACACATCAGAGCAGAAAGTCACAGACACAGTGAGACAGACTAGGAAGTTATCTCCCTCTCTAATGGACAGCAAAGATCTCATCACTCATTCTGCACTTATCACACACGCCATCCTTATTGATGTTGCTTTATTCTTTCATGAAAAAAACATGAGTGGAATGTGAAACAGGCAAAGACAGCAAAATGAAATTATAAGTCAAAAACCAGTGGTACTGAAGCCCAAAACTGCTTACTCTTTTGCCACAGAGCTTGTCTAGATTTGCCCCATATAATCAAGGTCAGTGTCCAAATAAATAGGAGAATGACTAGGAAAGGAATCAGCACTAGAACAATGAGAAGAAAAATCTTACCTGTGAATTGAAGCCCAACTTTCAAGTAACACTAGATAGTGGTTTTCTGTATACACAGATGAAGTATGAAACACATTCCCATGAAATTCTCTGATCTACTGAAATTGTCATTGTAACAGTATGTTGGAAACAAGCAGAAGAGTATATGAGATCTTCAGCTGCAAGTATCTTTGCTTTGGGCCTTTAACTGATCCAATTAAGGCAAGAACTTCTAGAACTGTGATGTCATGCTGTACCAGCCAGCATTACATTTATGAATCTTGTCAGATAAATCTTGTCCAGTGCAAGAAGACCCCTGAACAGATAAACTGCTGGCTTTCAATGGCAATCCTCACTGTAGTCTAAGAAGAATTTATTTTATAGAGAATTCCTATAACCAGGAATTGCTCTTTCTTAACAATAAAACTGAAAGTAGGTCAAGGATGCTTTTGTTTGTCCAAATAAGATCTGAAGAGGTTTTCTTCTGCTGTCACCTTGTCCCAAAACGTAAATTGTTCTGAACAAAAAGTTCTTTGGGAAATGAGTAGAGACTCTTAACATGGTACTATAGGAAACATTATGGTCCTACGAGAAATAGACAAGAACAGGACAAGACTACAAACTGAGTCTCCAACTTGAGACTAAACTTTTTCTGTTATATCTCAGACTAATGACCTAAACAAAAGCAGTGAGGTGTAATGACCCAATGCCTTTCTATTCTTCAAAGAAGAGACAGTTCCCATTGCTCCTTCTCTGCTAGACCAACCTGTATGTTTGCTACAGCAACAGATGACAGTTGTTGTTTCTGTTATGGTCTTACTGTCTTAATTTGGTGCTCTAGTCCTGAATATAGAGCTAATTTCTACTCTGTGTGTTTCTGAAAGGCTCATTCTTCCAAAATTTCAGAGTACTTAATGTACTACATTATTTGCTCCAGCTGAATATTTAATTAAATCCCAACATTTTGAATATGAAGAAAAGAAGTTCACTTTCATTTCTAATAAGGTGGGTTGAGAGAAAAACACTAACACATGTTATGCACAAAGTAACATTGGACTGATAACTGATAAGGCAGCTTGGCAGAAACCCACAGACATGCATGTGGGAGGGACGATACCAAATTCAAGTGAGCACTCACACTGCCCTGACTGGGACTGGCAAAAAATCCTGGACAAACTGTAAGGCATTCAGTGGCAGACACATATTTGCATGATAAACTGGCAACTGCCATTAAAAAGATATGTTGCTTAGTCAATTTGCACAGGAAGCTTCTGAGAATGACCTTCTGCTTTGACTGCTTTCCAGTTTATAGCTGGAAAGCCAAACCTTTTTTCCCAAACACTGCTACCATTAAGCAGTGCAGACAAAGTGGGATTCAGAGCAACCAACGATTCAGCAAATGGATTCCACCTTTAAATACTGCAAAAGAGAAGCTATTTGCTGCAAGAGCATGTTGACTCAGTGGGCAAGTGGACAAAACTGGCACTGGCAGAAGCTTGCAAGTGTTCATCAGAGTTAGTTATGAAGCAGAGTTTTACGTCCACAGCCAGAACTGGGCATAAATTAATGTGAAATAACTGCCATTTTCAGGTTTTTGAAGAGGTTAAAGTGTAGTGCTATTACACGAAAATCCAGGTGTTTGAGCATCATAAGTTCAGTGAGATTCATTCTTTTTAAGGTTTAAGGTTTTTAACATCCTTTTCTTTATTCATTCTTTTCTTCATCCATTCTTTTCTTCATGGATATTCCTACTAAATTCATAAGAACATTCTTGGTACTGTCAAAGACTGTGGTAGAAACAGGTATAAACAAATACAAATAGCTGGAAAATAGAAACATGGACACAGCCATCCCAGGGATGGACATGTCCTCTTTGGCCATTTGGAAGAAATTTGCTGTCCTACTATACTCAGCCAGTAAGTATCTCAATCAAGTAATTGGTCAGACAAGCATACGTCACTTTGGGAAAGCAACTGGATGTGGTTAATTTTAAAAATTAAATGCCTACATGGTTGCTTTAATCCACTCTAAACCACTATGGCACTAGTGGGTGCCTTCTGTTCCTAGATACCCACTATCTAATGCAAAACTTACAAAAGAACTCATATACCTGGTTTCTTCACTTTCACGAAGGCACCGGGCAGAACACAGGAGGCCTTCAGCTGTGTTATGCCACATTAACCTGTGCAGAGATTTATGAACAAGATCAAAGCAGTCAGCCATGACTCAAGGAAAAGTCACTTTTCTTCTTTTTGTGGTTCTTCTCCTTCTGCTGTCTGAATTTACAGAGCTGATCAACAGCTCTGAAGCAATTCACGTTTTCTCTACTGTGCTCATTCTGATATTGGCCAGTCAAAACTAGCTTGTTGGTCATATTCCATCCCTTGACTTAAGTATAATAAGGGCATGAGTAATTATTTTGCTACCTCCCTGTTGCAGATGAAAAGCCAGAATTATACACCCAAAAGCCTGACTTTAGTTTTATACTGCAATCCCAAGGCAAGGCAAATGTCTCTTTTACCTCCCTGTGAATAGTTTACAGTTCTTTCTTTGCAGTGCAGTTCTTTTTCTATATATTTTCTTGTTAATTTCCTCATTCAGCTCTCCACTGCCAATTTCATGTCAGACTTTTCAGTACAAAGTTATGAATGCTTTACTGGCCTTCCTCTCTCGTTGTTTTTGAAACTGTGCAGTGAGCAGGACATGCTTCAGTTACTATTAAGTGAATGTTCAGTCTTGGTCTAAATGCCAGCAAAGTGAACAAGGAAAGAGAACAATAAGCCAAAACACCCAGAGATAATAAAGTTAAAAGTAGGCCATCACATTCAAGTCTTTGTTGCATTCTGCTCTTCATCAAGACCTTTGACTCAGGCATCTATAGCAGGGTAGAGGATGAGCCTACCATTATTTTCATGACACTGATGAATGAACTCATTCTAGATGGGAAAGTAAATATTATTATGCTTGGCACTATAGCTTTGATGTTATTTGAAGTTTTCTGCTGCTTCAAAACAGAAAGAGCAGTGACTTGTGCTGTTGACAATACAAAGGCCTACCAACAAGGGTGTAGCTCACATACTGGTCTGTTAAGGTCCTGAGTGGCACTGTCATCTGGCACTCAACATTCTGCTTAATTCTTTCTCATGTTTACACAAATAAAAAAGCACTGCTGACACTTTTGAGATCTTATTCATCCAGAGCCCACAAAGCACTTTGCAAAAGATCAAGGCATTCAATATATACAATGATCCCACTAAATCCTCATCAGTTTCACTGTTGTGGGCAACAGATCATTTTACATTGTTATTATATGCTGACAGCTAGCTACGATAGTCTAGCTATAAAAATACCATCTTCCAAGAAATTACAGAGTTGGTCACAGAATAGCTATCATGACAATTAACAGAGACATTGCTATTTTGTTCTCACTGGAGCTCTCCGTTGCCTGTTGTGAAATGGCCTCTCCTCAGTATTTTATTTGCTCCTTAGTTTATCAGTGAACAACTAAAACTATTTTCAAGCCATCTGTTATAGAGGTCCTTGACTTGATCTGAAATGCATTTATGCAGCTAAAGACATTGTTTGATACTGAGCAAATCTTTCTGGAATGACACAGATTTAATCTCGGATGAATATTATGCAAGTAGTATTTCAGTGACAGGCAGGAGAGCTGTTAAGATCTTTGTTCTCACTATAGAGATGAGTTTGGATGCATGTAGCTATGAAAACAGGAAAAAATCTGGACTATTTGATGATGATGATGATGATGATGATGATAAAACCAACATTAATAATAATGCTGAAAATCAGTGCTTTTTCATCTGAATCAAACCGACAAAAATATTGAGTCAAGCTCTCAGGGAAGATTGTTTAGAGAAAGAGAAAACATTTACCATTCATTGAAATAACACATATGTAAAAGGAAGGAAAGCAGTTAAATGTGAAAATCTTTCCTAACTTTACACAGTCACCTTTTGAATTAGTCAAACTGATTGATGACTCTTTGAAATCAGTGTAATAATAACGAAGTCAAACTTGACCTACAGAGTTTAATCTTAGCTCTCAACTTTAATCAGTGAAGACAAGAGATTAATATATGCAAAAAATCTCAGTGTCAGAACTGCTGACATATATATCTTACTGCTGTAACTGCCTCTGGAGACCTTGTCTGATGCTCTCAGTGCATTATGTAAAAAAAATTTCTTTAGAGTTAACAGTCAAAATTAAAGAATAAATAACGGAGAGAAAAAGAACACATTTCTGAACTCTCAATCTTCCTCACAGCCACTATGCAGTATTGTCTTCTTTGTGGATTGTTGTGCAGTTAGAATCAGATTTCTTGGGAGATAAAAAATCTGGTAACAGATCATCTTCAGTAGTGAACAGCACTACATGAAAAGCCAGAATGTTGGCTGAAAGAATCATATATCCAGTCCTCAGCTTCTACTGATGAAATAATCTCTGACACAGCTTGCCAGAAATAATTGCATCTAATAAACTGAGAGAAAGCACAATTGAATTTATTACAATTGGGTCAGCTTAGGCAATTTCAGTTGTATCATTCCATGCAAATGATCCCTGCATTCTGATCCACAAAACAAATCCCCCAAATAAGAAACTAAATGCAGTGTTGTGCTGGATAAATTCCTTAGCACTGAGAAAGACCTATTACATGCTGACAGGTTGTAGGTAGGCCCATGAGAAGCTGCAAGACTCTTCAGCTTGCAGCCAGTATTTAATCAAGAAGATGGGGAACCCTTT
Organism: Ifrita kowaldi; assembly: GCA_013398055.1. Classification (NCBI taxonomy): domain Eukaryota; kingdom Metazoa; phylum Chordata; class Aves; order Passeriformes; family Cinclosomatidae; genus Ifrita; species Ifrita kowaldi. The sequence continues at coordinate 123,245 of VZRS01006856.1, read as the reverse complement.
CCCTCTTTTGGAATCCTTCCAACACTACTTCAGAGCTGGGAGCTATCACCAAGTGCTTTCACTGGCATAGGAGCTGTATCAGCTGAATACACTAGGAAAGGCCTGCACTATTGGTGGACAAGTGACAAGAGGCAGGAGCCTCTGTTTCAGGGACCTCAGTGACCTGTGGCCATAGTCTAACAGGAGCACCACAAGTATGCATTTATGCTCTGCATAGAAGCAGTGACACTTTGAGAAGAGCACACCCTGCCCAAAGCATTTCCTGCAGAAGAAGATAACAAAAAATGAGGTATCTTGGGATTCCCCTTTTTCACAGTCTGTCCTCAATACATCTGACCATTTCTGGAAAAGGTAAATGTTACATGTATTGTGAAACACGAGAATTTGGCCAAAAAATTTCTGCAAGTTCTCTACACAAGTATCTCCTGACATTAGTGGAGATAGCTTGTTTCCAGAGTGGCTTTGTCCCACCCCAAAAGCAAAAACAACGAGAATTTGTTGTGAATTAACAACATACTTCTTCATCACTGTGTGTTGTCTGCTAACAATAATTCAGCCAATTTTTTATGGGCAGCATCTCATCTGTTATCCTAAAATAATTCAAGAGTATGTCTGTATAAATGGAAAAATTTAGCAAACTTAACCTTGAAAGATTGATTTTCCTTTGAAATATGACCTTTCTTTTACATTTCACCAGCTCTTACTGCTTGAATATTATTCAGGCTTTTTGAATGCATACACATTTGCTTTCAAATGGAAAAACCTCCACACCAAATTATGCTCCAAGACAGAAAGACAGCTTAGTAAAGGAAATGGGTCGCAAGTTTTAAGCCAAAGAGTTTACTCTTTCTCTATTATATTCTAAGGAACTTCTTTTACAGTATTTGCCATATAATGGAAAGCCTTCACAAATACTCAGTATTTCCATTTTCAAATACTGAAAAATTAATTTGCTTCAAATATTATGACACTTTAAAAATGTTAGTTCTACTTGTCTGCCTTGTCATTTTAAATTTTTAGGTGTTTTCTTGTTCTCCAATTAAGGTCAGTAATTTTACTTCCAAAACAAAGGTATTGACTCCAGAAAGTCCTTTCTCAGCACCTATGGGGACTACATACCAATTTGAAGGAGTATATGTGGGGTATGTTCAGTCCCAAGAGCAGTAGTCTCCTGTCTTGAAACACAGATAGTCATAACTTCATCTTTTTCTCCTCTCTGGTAGGATGAAACAAAAACGGTAAGCTGTCTCTGTCTAGTAGCAGAAATAACTTAGGCCACAGAGAAAACACAGAGTAGTTAAAGATCTGTAGGAGAAAAATGCCAGTGGCCACATCAAGTTCTCTCAGTAGAATCTGGGGGAGTATTTAAAAGGTAGTACATCCTCGCTTGTTCCTAAAGTTCTCCCTAAACCCTGTGCTTTGACTTATGTTGAAAACATAAACCTAGGGTCTGACCAAATGTCTCTTCTGTTCTTACAGAATAGGGCAGGGAAGAGAGAAATGCTGTGATCCATCTTTGAAAAAGGGCAGACCTGTCACTGGTTTAAAATACTCGCTTCTTGACCCACTTGCACACATTGGCGTATTCACACAAGGGTATGGAGAGCTGCTTTCTTCTGCCTTAATGTCTTGCAGGCATGTCTCCGTTCTTTAGCACTCTGTAATCTGTTTACATGCTTTAGCCTGTAGCTCAGCAATGCCACCGCTGCAGATAAGAGTGCTTGGAGAGCAGAAGATTCTCTTCATTACTAACCTCATGTGAGCTTGCCCATCAAGCACTGCTCACTTAACTAAACACATGCAAAGGCTTTCTATGTGCTGACTTGCAAAAGCATTGCAAAACACAGGAAAGAGAGGAAAGGCAATGCCATTTTGCTGACTGGACAGAAGACAGAGCCATCAGTCCTGTCTGTGAGAGCTACACCAATATGCATTGCTACTGAATATTTGCAGAGTGGTAAAACTGTACGTACTGAACTGCTCTTCAAGTCCTGTCATTATTTTCAGATAAAATAATGGCAACTAGCAGGAAGCAGGAGTTCTGACAGAGTTCAGTGGTACTGCAATAGGGAACTTCCAAACACAAATTCCCTCCTCAAAGAAGAGAGCCTTGAGTTGTCTTTTTCACTGATACTCAAAATGTCCCAAAAGGTATCCACACTACTCATGTATTCTGAGGTTATCTATTTGATAGGAACTAAAAAACAACCAATGGGCCTAGAAGCCTGAAGTGAGAGCTCAGGCCTCTTTGCTGGTTCTTGAAGCACCAAGTTAACAGTGTACCAAGCAGACAGTTAACATTACATGTGTGCTTGAAGTGCATCATCATTCAACCAAGCATTCAAGCACATGGTTGAAATCAGCTACCTGTGTAAAGTGCTTTGCTAGATCACAGCCATCCATCCATCAAGATCTGAGACTGAGTTGTCCTACTAAGACAGGTCTGCAGGAATGTATAGTGGGAAGACCTTCTCCTATAGTTATTTAATTACTTACTAGATAAAGTCATAACTTATGGAGAGCAAAAAACCCAAAAACTTGTGGGCAAAAACTTTTGACAACCGCCCCTGAGAAGTCATCAAAAGTTTTGAAGCATGGTCTTCAAAACCCATCAATCAAACAAACCAAGTCTTGTGTCACTCTATTCTAATCTGAAAAGCCTCCTATCCTGCAAGAACAGACATAATATTGGGATGTTTTGGCATAAAAAACTATTTTTAACACAGTAGTTAGCAACATTTCTGCTGACATCCAAATGCTGGATACTAAAAATACTTTCTGTCTTTATTCCAGAGCAGAATTTTGTATGCATAAAGAAATAGCTGCTGTCTTCTTCAAACACAGAACAGGTCTGACTTCTAAGGCTAGACAGTGAAAAAAAGCAGAGTCCCAGGGCTGTGAGCTTACTCTTTTATACTAAATTAGATACACTATTACTGTAGTTGTGTGGCAAATCAGGTCTTTGAATATACAAAATGGCAGGATGGCCATGCCACTGCAAATTCTGAATGAGGGTAAATAATATTTTTACAACGTGTGTATATACATTGATCACAATGTTGTAAGGTACCCTTCCATCTTAATGAGAAAAAAGGATAATAAAATTTGAATAGTGAAATAAAACTTCAAGTATTCTCTCATATTAAGCAGCAATGCTTATAAAAGGCACTTATTCCCCTAGCCAGCAGAAATGGAACAAATTACTTCTCCAGCATTTCAGTCAAATTCTCTCCAGCAGCTTCCACATATGTCACAGCCAAAAATAAACCTTGCTCTCATTTCAAATGTAGAGGGAAACGCTGGTCCTGATTCCTAATGACAGGAACAATCACTGTATGACTCAAAGCACAAAGATTCTTGCCTATCTCAATGGACAGAAAAGCAAACTCACTATACAACTGTAAAGTTTCCCATACTCTCAGGTTTCCTTCCTTCTTGCCTGCCTTCCTGTCTTCCTGCCTTCCTTCAATAACCTGAGTGATGGCTAGGAATGTAACACAGAAACTTTGCCTTGGGTTCCTTGATTAAAGCAGAAGTCTGACTGTAGGGACACAACGCAAGCATCAGGCTATTGAAGTCAAGAAAAGCTGGTGTCTGATGTGACTAGAGTTTGGATTTTACCTTTTGCTATGCATGCTTTGAATTTGAAGGAGGGACAATGTCGAGTTTGCACGTGAATTTTCTTAATATATATCAAAGGTGACACTTTCATGAACGATAGGAGGATTCAAGTTGAAAAAGACCCTTAAGATCATGAAGTCCAACCACAAACCTAACACTGCTAAGTCCACCACTAAACCATGTCCCTAAACACCCCATTCTAAATGCCTTTTAAATATCTCATGGGATGGAGACACAGCTACTGTCCTGGGCAGTCTGTTCCAACGCTTCACAACCCCTTCTGTGAAGAAAATTTTCCTAATATCAGACCTAAACATCCCCTGGTGCAACTTGATGCAATTTCCTCTCATCATATTCCTTGTTACCTGTGACTGCCTACCAACTGCATTCACCACCACGGCTTGGCCGTCCAGTCAGTTTTCAACTCAGAAAAGAGTGCACATATCCAAGCCATGAGCAGACAGCTTCTCCAGGAGAATTCAGACAGCGTCAAAGGCTTTACTAACACCAAGTAAACAACGTCCACACTCCCTTCTCCACTAAGTGGGTCACCCTGTTGCAGAAGATGATCAGGCTGGTCAAGCAGGACCTGACTTTCCTAAACCTCTGCTGGTTGGGCCTTATCACCTGCTTGTTCTGTACGTGTCACATGGTGGCACATCAATTGACTGCCATCTCAAGATGAGTGCTGTCACTGCTCCATAATCATCCCCGGCACTGAGGTCAGGCTGGCAGGCCAGAAGTTCCCTGGATCGTCCTTCCTGCCCTTCTTATAGATGGGCATCACATTGGGTAACCTTCAGTCACCTGGGACCTCCCAGGTTAGCCACAACTGATGGTAAATGATTGAAAGTGACCCAGTGAGAACTTCCCCAGGAATAAGTAATATTAAAGACTGCAGCAATGAAGACATTAAGTACCTCAGTAATATACTTTCACATATAAGAAATCCCTTTTCTTTTTGCTATGAGAAATGAGAAAAAACTAAGAGAAGGATGGTAGCAACACATTTGAGTACAAACATCCAAAGGAAGCAGGAAGCAAATATAAAATAACTAATCACCACAGCAAATAATTTTCCTTCAGGGCCTTCAATACTCTTAGCTAGGGGGAATACACTTGAGAAAGCTTAAGAGCATTAAATTGTGCATGCAGAGCAATTTTCTGTGGGCTCAAGGCACTGAGTTGGAATCTGGTTTCAAGTCTGAAGACACTGAAATCTGGGAACATGGAGCAGAAGATTAAGAAGCCTGTGTAATAGAAAAAAATGGACCTAGATAGTACCATAACTTTTTATTGCAGTTGAATTCCCTTCCAGAAGCCAAAGATTTTGTTTCAAAGTCTTGAAATCTCACTCACCTCTGACAACACTTGAAAAGAGTTTTCATACCAGCAAGCTCTCCTCAAATGCTGCTACTAATTTGATCGCTGCATATTTGGAAAAAAATTGCAAGGGGAAACACATTCCTTCATAGATCCATATATTGGAATGTTATATAGATCCATGTATTGGAATGTTATGCCTTTTTTGTGGACAAGCAGAACCTTCAGTGAATGGGTGAATTGTGCTCCTCCCTATTTCATTCTATTTGGAGAATTATGCAAGACTCTGTCTCCGAAGTATGTAGGACAACAAAATATGCAAATTAAAGGATTAAAGAAAGTGGCAGGAATGTTTTTTTTCTCTATGCTGCATGAAAGCCCTGGTGCAGAGAAGTTATTTACCCTGTCCTTCAGACATTTCAGTATTTCCAGATCTACCAAGACAGGAAACAGCAGTCTTACCGCGGAGACCTTGTTCTCCCCATTTGCTCCTTCTTTTGACTAACCCATGCTATAGTCAAGCACAGAAAATACAGCAACTTGAACATTAATTTATCAAACTAGAAACTGATTTGATCTGGAGCTGCCTCATGTTCTGCAGTTTTCTAAGTTTAAATTCTCTCCGTAAAATCATAGTCATGTTAACATATTCCCTGGACATTCTTCATTTATCAGAAGGGTGCTTGGAATAAGGAACATTGTTCAAATATTCTCTCTGGTTTTTTGTGACCTAAAGATTCAAACCAACCTAAAGCACTTTGACAGAAAGAGGTTACAGCTAAAAAAAGTTCACCAAACCTGAATTTTCCAAATGTTTTTGGTTAGCTCAAAAAATATATCCCTTATGATCCCTTGTGATGTAGTCTGAGCTTTGATTTCCACCAGTGTTAACCAAAAACCCTACATGACATGTCTCAGAGGCAGATTCCTATTGATAAAAAAGTTCAAATATTATTCAGCAAATACAAAACTCCCCTGGAATCAGGCTTGAGCCGCTGTTGAGACTGGCAAATCAAAGCCTGAAAGATTGCATTAACAGGAGAACGTGTCAAATTTGCCCATGTCTTGAATCTAGCATAAACACAAGTGATCCACCAGCTGCAGGACAGATCATGTCCCTGAGAGGGAGTCCTGCTTGTTCCTTCACATACTGATTTACGGGAACAGAGCTTAAGAAGCTTGTAAGCATAAAAAAAAAAAAAAAAAAAAAAAAAAAAAGAATGCTGCATGGTTTAACAACGCAAATTCTGCCACCTACTGACGGCGAAAATGAACCTGCAGTTTATGAACAGGCTGAGAAAGGCCTGGCTCACACAGCTGCTGGCGGGTGGGCACTGCTGTAAGTCCACTGGCACCCGTGGTTCACCCAAGCACTCTGCCTGCATGCTCGGAGCATAAGAGAATGAGTGTGTGCAGCGCAGCAGTGGATGGGAAGGATGACCAAGACAGTATGTACAAATCCAGCTCATTCATCAGCACACACTGGAACTGCTGCTGCCTCTGGATCTTGTCTTCAGGGAGCTCAATAAGCAGATTCAGCTACTGGCTGCACAGAAATACAATATGGGAAGAGGGGAAGGCAGCAGACACTGGTGTTCTTTCACAGTCCTTCTTCTTACTGGACAGCAATCAGCATTCTCCCTCTTCAAAGTGTGTCAGCCACACAGCGACTCAATGCGTTTTGCAATTTCCTAAAATGTCAGGTGGCTCTGAACTGAGCCATACACAAAAATGCATGTACTCGTCACTGCCCAAAATCTCCTCACCTTATTTTCACTGTCCTGTGTCTTATGCACAGGTTCTAGGAGGAGACAAAGCATTTAGGGTAAAGGTTGCTGTTCCTGCTGTTACAAAGGGAAACAGCAAATTGTGTGGTGTTTCGAAATGTGATTTCAGAGCAAAATCATATGGGTTAAAAACATTCTACATACCTGCCCTGGAAGCATTCCTAAGCTAGATAGGTATAAACTCATTGCTACCTGCCACATTTCTCAGTGCTTACCTACAACAAAATTGCCCTTCAGGGTAAAGGGGATGGCAAATGCATAGAAAACTACAGTTGAAATAACAAAAAGGCAAAAAGCTAAGCTGCTTAAAGCATGTGTTACTAATTAATAAAGTCTGCAATTAATCATTAAAACCTTGGCAAGGGTAGACTGCAATAGAATCCAGGCTTGTCATCTCCATCTTCCTTGTTCTAATGACTTGAAAACCCTTTTTCCCTGACACAGACAATCAGCTTGACAATTTGATGACTTGACTGTGCATCAGTACCACAGTTAAAACATTTGTAATCCGTCACATGTTGTAGGAGTCACTAGGCCACAACTCACGATAGGGTACAACTTTCCTACTCCAGAGCAGTGAGGCACACTAGAACGGACAGACACAGACATGGTAACAATACAAAACAACCATAACCCTAATGGAATAGTGCTAATGACTGATATCTCATGCCCATCTAGAAACTCACAGGGAGGAATAAATGCTGCAAGAGATATCCAGTGAGATATAGCAAAGGAAAACACAAGTACAGCAGGAGCCAGTATCCTCTCTACTTAGAGTGAGGGTAGCTCATCTGCCTCTTCTTTACCAGTGTGTTACACACACTGTTTGACACCTGCTTAATGGCTTCCACGATGACTTACAGAACAAACCCTCCTCACAACAGAATGAGTCTGCTTTATTAACCAAACATGGTTCCTCCTGCAAGCTCAGTAGCTGAGATTGAGATCATCTATTTCTCCAAGAAATTTCACAGGAAAACACAGTATCCTAAATCCACTACCACAGAAGGCTTGGTCTAAAGAAGGATGAAATGCAGTCAGCTCTCCTAATTCTTCCATAAGTTAGCCTACCCCCCTGATAAAGGTAGATCCACTCATTAGAGAGGTAGAAGAAGTCCCCCCCTTCCCTGTACCCCACCACCACTGCTAAGCAGCAGAATATGTCCTTTGGAGGTTTTGTGAAAATGGTGTCTCTGATGAAAGAAAAGCTTTACAGTGGGAAGACATTTATTTTAGGAAAGCCTCTGAGGTTGACCTGTTTGGCAAATGTGATCAGATAACACCTGAAAAAGAGGGCAGGTCTCTCAATCCCAACTGAAGCTATTCAAGACTATCAGTTTACCATCACTTTTATTGCAATTGAGTTCTCTTGTTGTTTTAACAAATATTTTGACTAAATAATTTCTCATTGAAAAATATAAGTTCCTTGAAATTGAAACCTCTTAGCAATGCAGAAATCTTTCCCTAAATCAGTCAGAAATTAATTTTGATATCTGAAGTACAATGTCTGATCTATACCAGAGTCTATCCTTGGTCATTAATCCAAACAGAACCAACTGTTCATAGAGGGAGGCATTCATTTGAAAAACAAGTGAACAGCAGTGCACTACTTCCAACAGCATTTGCGTTATCTCAGTAATTAGATGATTAACTAAAAAAGCAGGGGAGTTTATCTTTTTAGAAGAAAAAACAAGGAATATTTTTTTTTCCTGCTGCAGAATAAACAGCTACTGAAACCTGTCTTTGTGGTGTGGCACTATTTGCCACTGTTGAGGTTTTGTTATGCAAAGTACAATGTCTAATGTAAATTGTCTGAGAACCTGTGTTTTCTCTCTCTACTCATAAATCTTCCTGCCTTTCACTGTTTTCATTCATTTGCTGTTCCTGTTTTGCAAGCACAGACTGGCCATACCCTCCAGCTGTCTCAAATGCACAGCACATTAGGAAGCAGTGAGGGAGGTGGGCTTGTAGCCAGGAGCCTTGTTGCCTTGTTATGGCTCCTGTGAGTGAGGACCTCACCAACAAGGAGCTGAGATGCAGAATGGCAAGTCTTACTCAGGATCAGGGACAGAAACGGTGATCAGGCTGAACAGCGCAGCTCCCAAGGGACACGAGGGGCAGGCCCTCACCTCTGGCCTTCTCTACAACAGTTCTTACTAGGGAAGTAGCTGACCTTGGGCTCAGAGAGCTAAACTTAACTCAGCCAACTAAACATCTGGAATGTGGATGTGTGCTGGACCCTACCTACTGAGGATCTGAGGCAAGAAGGGGGAGATGTCCTCATCTACCTCTAAAACAAGAAGCTTTCTGGTAATGAGCTATCACAAGCATCCACGTCAATACACTTGGTGGATAGATGACACCTCTCTAAAACGTACAATGTTCCCACAGCACTGCTAAAAACCAGTTTTCCACATTTAAATTTTTTCCATCTTTCAGCCTGAAAACTGTCTCATGAAATCTTTTGAATTTCAAAGTGACACAATTCTCAGTCTTCTGCAATCCCTCCTACCAGAAATAGCTACAAAAGTGTCCATACCAGACACTGCATCCTGCCCCAGAATTTTTCCAGTGTGCCATGAAAATTGATAAAACTGCACTTTTGTACCCAGGGTTTGTCAGAGACTCTGTGGTCTATGCCTAGCTAGCTGCTTTGGTCAGGTTTCTGGAACTAGTCAGTGAGATAACAGGGACAGTGACAGGACAAATAACAAAAACCTCTTCAGTCAGTTATTAGCACTCGTACCACATTTGTCCATCTCTTGAGCCTGTTGTCTGTGTCCTTTCACCCCAATGTCTCAGTTCTGTGTCATTAATCACATGCTCATTAGTCCTGCAGCAGAAGTTAAACACTTCTGCTTGTCTGCCACAACTGTGAAGATGCCACAGCGAAAGAGCTATTTCTCAGCGTCACCTGCTCGAGAGTGATACATCTTCAAGTGAAACAACATGTTCGGCTTTTCAGACTATTATCTACAAGCAGACTGTTTCTGCTTTTATTTTGGAAGTCTTCTTCCACTTAGGAGCTTACACCAAGTATCAACAGAAGCATTAATAACAGGAAAACCTGGTGCAGGTGACTAGAGGCTGGAGTTAGAATGGTGTCAGGTAGAGGCAAAGAGCAACAAGAACATTCTGGAATACTGCTGAATTAATATTTTTGGGAAAGGCAGAGAAATATAATTCCTGCTGACAAATCCTACATGTTACAAAACAACTTACTCGGTGGATATTATTCCAGTATTTAGGTGAATATTTTGTCAAATGAAACAGATGTGGCCACAATAAAACAAAACAAAACAAATGATAAAAAATTGGCCAATTGTGTTCCTATACAATACTTCTGAGTTTGAATGAACAATCAGAAGCAACTGTACCTCTGTAAATTCTCCAGGTGAGCCATAGCCTCTAGATAGCCAAAGACCTGGTAATCAAAGACAAAGTGCTGACAAGAAAAAATGCTTGAAGAAGTTATTAGAACTGCTCTTCTCAAGAACACTGTCAGCCAATGTTTTTTCTTTGGTGTTTATACTACAGTGATTATTGCAGATGGGCAAGTATTTTTTTCCTCCATCTAATCCTTTTGGGGCCGTAGACCCCAGACCTAGTAGTATGAGACTGTGTCAACTAACACATGCCTGGTTCAAAGGACATGGGCAGCCTGATAGCTGATCCTGCTAAGCAAATGAAACCCACATCCACTGGAGAACATGCACCATTCACAGTACCATCCTGGTCTCCAGGACCAACAAGGGTGGAAACCCTCTAACTAGGCCAATAAGGTCACACAAGGTGTACCACTTGCAATTATTTTCTTAAATAAGCAATGCGCTTCTTTTTTCCAACAGAAACTCAATATCCACAGGAGCTGATGGATGTGTAGAACTTCTGAAAGTCCCCATATTTTCTGTAAGCCAGAAAAAAATAACGTAACATCAGATTTTCAAACATTCTTCTGATCAGTTACAGGTTTTCACTAAGCAAAGTACTTGTTATGAATTTAAAGATAAGCGTGTCCATATATGGAGGAAACAAACAGGCTGAGATCATCAGTTTCAAATAGATCTTGATGCCTGTTTATACATATATACATACTTCCTTTTTGTAATTGGAGTGCTGCCCATCGTATTAAAAGAAATTGCTTTTCAAATTTTTATTACCCTAATTTTAAAGGTAAATACGAGTGACTCAAAGAGCAACCAAGCATTGCAGCTGGGACCTTTAGAACCCATCCCAGAAGGAAAAAATCCAGTGAAATTCAATGTGAAGGCCCTATTATCTTCTTTTGTTAGCTGTCACTGCCAGCTGTATTGGCTGTATGTATACTGTCAACTGCAGTACGGAGCTGAATTATGCTGACCCCCCTGACAGTTCCATGTCTCTATCCACATTACTGATTTAACTCTGCCTGAAAGTTTCAAAAGACTGCTTTCAAGGACTCACACACAGGATACACAACAATATTTTGAGCTCCATCAGTGTCTATTCACCTACACTGAGTATATGAATGAGTGTTTGTGTCCATGGTAAAGCGCTCCTTGGTCTTAAGCCTGCACCTGAGTTGAATGCCACTTCTGAGCCCGCTGCAAATATTCAGCATAACATAGTCCAGACCTGTGCCAATCTATCAATCATTAGCTGGCTATTACTATAACTAAGCCATAAAATTCAGCCTCTGGAAAGGGATGTTTCTACTCCTCTCTCACACAAAATACTATGCAGAAGGCCAGAGCAATACAACACTTTGAATATAGCCATGTCTCCTTTCTCCTCTTACTCCAAGAAAGAGCTGAACCTTCCTTGATGAGTGATTCCTTGCATAACATTAAAGAGTGTAGAATGGAACAGTACCTCCCTCTATAGTCCCTCTTCCTATCTTCCCTAAGAAAACAAATGACAGGACCCCCTAGCTTAGTTTTTTTAGGCAATGACTTTTCTCCAAGAGATTTACAGCAGTAGCCTTGTAAGAGATTTGTAGCAGGCAGTCCTCCATCTGTAGTCTTACATCCTCACTATGGGAGCCATAATTCTCCTGGAGTGAAATGACAGGAGATTGTAATAGCTCATCATGTATTATGATGGTACAGTCTCTACAGGAAGGATTGTACTTGGCTTTGTATGTGTCCTTTGGGTAACACAAAACTTTCTCAAAAGGCTGAAATAAATTCTTCTGTTTTGATTGCTACCATGCCATCATTGCACATCCCATCCTCACCTCCACGCACACACAACAGCACCATCCTAGGTATTTTAAAGAACATTTTCTGAAAAGTGGATTTTTTGGGGGGCTTGGATACCGGATGTGGAACATTTCAGCTGCAAATTGCTAGCGTGATTCTGGCTCAGGCTGGTAATGACGTAAATGTGCGACAGGTGTTTTGCTTGCATGAAATGGTCTATTCATACAGTTCTTCATGCACAGGTGATCTGACATTAGAATGCAGTCCAACAGGTATTAAATAGGGCAAAACCCCCACGTTTTAATACACAAAGAATATCCATTTTACTTCCAGTATGGCATGAACGTACTGCCCTAGGTACAAAGCAGTACCTAAATATAATGTTTAGAAAGCAATTTTCTTAACACACCAAAATGATAGTCTTCTAATGAGTTCTGAATATTTTTGATAGCCTCCTACAAACAGGATCTCTATTGTACACCTCTATCCTCTCACCAGATAGTTACATCTCTAAGAGTACAATGGACCAAAATTTTGATTCAGAACTGGAGAAAGAAAATTTCACCTTCCTGATTCATTCAAAAAGCTCTATGCTCTTTCTCTTTCCTTGGAGTCTTCAGTGTTTACATTGAAACAGACCTAACATGACTCATTTATGGGGCTCCAGTTCAAAGTAGAACCACAATAGGTTTTCTGACTTTCTCAGAGGGTTCACTGAATTGACCTGTTCTTCTGTGGTCAGACATGCAGCAAGAAGAAAATCCTAGCTTTAACTGGTGAGAACTCAGACTTACTGAGCACTGTGCATCTTTTCTTAGTCAGCAATGAAAAAGTCTGCAAGAATCCTACTATTCTAATTCTAAAGAAGGATGCCTTGAATGTTTTTACCTCGACCGGCAAAAAATCACAACTGACAGAATTTTTAGTATACAGGCTGGAGTTTGTAACATACAGCTTCAGTTCTCTGGTTTGTTATTGTGGCCTGTGTGATCTGACACAAGCCTCTATGCTGTTGTTCCACAGCACTTAAAAATGTGCAATGGCATGGTTTAACTTTTCAGAAAGATGATCTCTTTCATATGGATTCTGAGATATATAGGACCACAGCGATCTGAGTAGGTCAATGGGGTTTATCCCCTTATTGCTCATAGAGACAGGCTGACATCCTATTTGCCATGTGTTTGCTGCAATTCCTTCTCAGTATGTTCTTCCATTAGTATTCTGCTGAAATAGCAGAATCACTTCTAATACTGCATCAATACATGAGTACGAAAACTAAGTCCATTCACTGGGCACATTGTGGAGCGAATACATGTGGTTCTGTACTTAAATAAATTAAAAAACCCATAAAACCAAAACAACCAAAAAAGCCAAAATCAAATAAAAACAACCCCAGGAACATGGAAGCTGAGCACACAGGATGGGATTTTTAAAAACTCAGAGTGGTTGCCAAGCACACATAGATGCAGATTTATTGGTACACAGAAGTCAGCAGAATGATAACAAGCAAAGTTTGTCAATTAGAAGAAGGAGGCAAACATACAGACTGCAACAACACCTTGCTGGTGCAATATTCAATTTTTAGTCTGCAAAATGCATTGCTGCCCATTTCATTAATGGCAAGGCCAAGTTTTGACTACCTCTTGGTTGCGCACTTTGTTCAGAATTGAGCCTGTTCAAAAATTCCATCTCAAAATTCACACTTAAGAACATATCAAAAAGGACTGAATTTTATCTAATACTATTTTAAAGGTATTTCTCATTAATATGAAACAAAAGATAGAGATTGTAGTGTACTTTGTAAAATCCTTAAGATTTTAAATGTGGGTGAATATGGTCAAGATCTTGCACCTGGTGAGAAAAGAAAAGGTAAATATTACCATAGAATTAATGCTTTCTTCTCAGAATAGAAGCAGTTTGGACATAACCTACAATTTTCTCAAGTACTAAAGGCATTTCTGTCATTCTAGGGCCTTCTCTCTGTTGTTGTTTCTCTTTCTGAGTATCAGACGATACCTAAAAAACTCTAACCTGTCATTTTGATTCTAGCAATGAAATGAAAATACAGATGAAGCTCTTGGCCAGGGCAGAAGGGCAGACTCAAATCTGTAACGGAAAAATAGGTAGATTCTTATTAACAGTAAATTTGGGCAGTCAGATTTGCTCTTTAGCAGCTTGTGATATAACCATGCCTTAGAGCCCATTACATTCAGCTTCAGAAAGGCATCCAAAAAGCACAAGTCAAAAAATGAACCTAGACATATGCTTAAAGTTCAACTTCTGTATTACTGAACTAAAATTCAGCAAATCTTATTTCAGTTCCTTCACAAAATGCTAATCTAAATAAATATAAAAGCACATATAATTATGAATAAGCCAGAATCACGTTTTAAGTTTTTCCTCTCCTTTGTGTGACTTGACCAGACAAAGCACAGTAAAACTAGTGAGAGCCAGGCAACTACTGCTGCTGCTATTACTGCATCCCTACCAAAAACATAACTGGTCCAGAGGCAGAGATTTTGGTGATTATTTCTAACACTCATATCTGTTCAAATAATTTCTACAATTGTAAAATACCTGCACTAAATCCCAGTTATCTATGCTACAGCTGGTATGTCTTTACAAGGTTGTTTGTTAAGGCTCCCGTAGCCAATGAAGGACTGGCATTTTTTAATCACTGTGAAGTTACCATTACCACCTCTCTACAGCTGCGCAAGGCTTTTCATTATTGGCTAGAATACATTTTTTTTAAGAGTCCACAAATCTAGGGGGCAGACACTGTGTTTTAACTCATTACTCTCTTCTGATAATCATGCTGAATATGCTTAGTCTACATGCAAAAAAGTAGGAGGCAGAATTTAATTTCCATGACAACACTTTGAGGTCCTAAATGAAGCAAAAGTCCTAAATGAATAGAATATTTTAAAAAATTGAATTTGGTCTGTTTAACAGACTGACTAAATAACATCTATGGCACAGACCTAATGCTTTTGATATGCAAGCAAACACAAAAGAGAAACATTGGGACAGAAGTCAATTTTATAAGCGGCAAAATGGAGGAACAGAGATACTGATAGCTCCAAATGTACACAAGAATTGGCTACAAACTTCTTGTCATCAATTCCTGCGTCAATCACAAAATAATCATTCCTTCTAGAGAGTGTTCCTGCAAAACAGTTCTTTGATGGCCACATCTTCGAACACCACAGAAAGATTTGGATAGAACAAGATGGAACAATGAAAATAATAGCAATGTATGTTTAAATGGTAAAATGGTCTTTTAACCAGGTATTATAAAACGTGAAAATTGTGACATTACTGATGAGTCATCAACTTTGGAGGTATTTAACAGATATGTAGATGTGGCTCTTAGGGACATGGTTTAGCAGGGGACTTGGCAGTGCCGGGTTATGGTTGGATGCAATGATCTTAGAGGTCTTTTCCAACCGAAACGATTCCATGATTCTACTTGCCATTAAATTGACAAGAGCTAAAAAACCCAGTGTGATTCACAACTCACCCACATGTCAGTTTCTGGGGTTTTTTTTGGAAGCCTAACAAAACTCCTTCTCTAGTCACAAGGTCTCCCTCTTCTCATTCTGCCTGTCAAAGGATCATTTTATACTTAAGTCATTGCAATGCTCTTTCTAATCCTGGATATTCTACTATATTGATAGAATAGCAGATAATTCCGCTGCTGAGTTAAGATTCGGCCAAAAAAAAAAAATTAACAGAGTATTGCTTCATATGTTTAGGCCATGTTCAAACACAACTGCTGGGCCAGTAAACATACCTTAAAGGGGACTGATGTTAGCCAATGTGACACTCAACTACAAGAAGGACAGGACAGAGGATCTAGGAAACTACAGGTCATGTCAGCAGGACCTCAGTGCCCAGGAAGGTTAAGGACTTGGATCATCTTGAGTGCGATCGCACGGCATGTACAGGACAATCAGGGGATTAGGACCAGCCAGCATGGTGTTAGGAAAGTCAGGTCTTCATTGACCAACATGATCTCCTTCTATAACAGAGTGATCCACTTAGTGCTTGAGGGAAAGGCTGTGGGTGTTGTCTATCCGGACCTGAGCAAAGCCTTTGACTGTGTCTCCCATATTATTCTCCTAGGGAACCTGGTTGCTCATGGCTTGGATATGTGTGTTGTTTGCTGGATAAAAAACTGTCTGGATGGCTGAGCCCAAAGAGTGCTGGTGAATAGCGCTATGCCCAGTTGGCAACTGGTCACTAGTGGTGTTCCCCAGGGCTCAGTATTGAGGTCTGTGTAACATATACTTATATATATTTATAATAATTATCAGTATTTATCAATGACCTGGATGAGGGGATTGAGTGCTCCTTTAGTCACTGTGCAGATGACACCAAGTTGAGTGGGAATGTTGACATGCTGAGGGTAGGGAGGTTCTGCAGAAGAATCTGGACATGCTGGATTGATGGGCCAAGGCCAGTGGTGAGAGGTTCAGTAAGGCCAAGTGCCAGGTCCTGCCCTTGGGTCCCCATGCGGTTGCTACAGGCTGGGGGAATAGTGGCTGAAAGCTGCATGGTAGAAGAGGGCCCATGAATGCTGAACGTGAACAGCGCCGGATCGTGATCCAGCAGTGTACCCAGATGGCCAAGAAGGCCGATAGCATCCTGGCCTGTGTGGTCGATAGCAACAGTGTGGCCAGCAGGACCAGGGATCGTCCCCCTGTACTTGGCACTGGTAAGGCCACACCTCAAGTTCTGTATCCAGCTCTGGGCCCTACACAAGAAGGGCATTGAGGTGCTGGAGCATGTCCCGAGAAGAGCAGTGGAACTGGTAAAGGGTCTGGAGCACAAGTCCTGTGAAGAGCAGCTGAGGGAGCTGGG
>VZRS01006856.1:29523-105293 GCA_013398055.1 Ifrita kowaldi | reverse complement strand
CCACCTCCCCCCCCGCCATGCCTCAGTACATCTCCCTAGATAGCTCTGCATGCCCTCCCCTTCTTGCAGCATGTTTTTTGGGGTCCCTGCTGCCCCACCCGAGAGGGAGAGGCTATTCCGTGGGAGGAAAGTCATCATGCCAGGGCATCCCTCAAGTCCACTGCCTCTGGAAAGGGAGGCATAGTGAGGAAGGAGGCTGGGATTAGGACTATGTCCAAGGGTTCAGGTGCCTCCCTACATCCATTTCCCTGTGTGTGATTGGTCCCGCGCACATCTCTTGTTTCCGAGGTCGGCTTTTCTTTCTTTCCCCTCCCCCTTCTCTCTGCTTTGCCCTTACTGACTCCTTTTTTTCCCCCAGAGTGGTGCTGCCAGGCAAGGCACAATCGGGAGCTCCACCCAACGCTCCAGTTTGCGGCTTTGCTTCCCATTTTAACTTTCCCTTTGAACAACACGGCTAAAGCTATGCTGGTTTTTTGCCTGGCTCTTTTCTGAAGGCTGTAGTACGATCACGACTGATGCCTTGGCTGTGCTTTGCTCGCTTGTAAATGTTAGTTTCCTTTGGCTGTGTCACTTGCAGTGGCTGAATCCAGCTTCCAGCAGACTGCTTATGTGGGAAAGTCCGTCTCTGCTGTCCCAGATGACTCATCACACAGATGAGTTTTTGTAGCTCATCCGTTCAGGCAGACTTTTTTTTTTTTTTATATAAGAGCTCTGTCCTTCCAATGCAGAACACTGCAGAGAGCTGTCCAGTTGCAATAGGGAACATCCTTTCTGTGTAGCAAATATGCTGCAAAGAGGGAGGCAGTCAGCTTTATGGTGCATGAAGAAATGATTTGAACTAGGAGAGTGAGATGTATGCTAAATGTTAGGGGAAGATGTTGAAATTGTTCAGTCACTGCAGTAGACTGCCAGAGGATATTGTGAAGTCTGTATTGTTTGAGGTTTGCTGAAAAAAAAAAAACCAAAAACATGTTAGATAAACATCTGTCAGGAGTGGCTTAAGGAAAGCTGATACAGACTTGGAGCACTGAGAGTGAAGTTGATGTTTTGAAGTAATGCTTTGAAGTCTTTTCCAACCTTATTTTCTGTGATTCCTATCCAAATTACTTTTCTTAAGTGTTTTGTAGGCTCTTTCTAGCTCTTCTGTATGAATTTGAATTGCTGTTTTCTGTTCTTCTCTTAAAGGAAAATGCAGGCTTCTTTGTGTGTAGTGTTAGACGATGAGTTAGTTTGCATGTCTGGCCTGTTCATAGGTGCCAGCTGACTGATTTTGGGTTTTGGTGAAATTTGTGGTCTGCTGCCAGGTTGTATGATGTTAAAAGTATTCTGCTGAACTTTTCATTTGCCTTCCTTATGTGTGGCAAGATACCGTACAACAATTGAGCTTTGTACCCCGTATATATATATGACTGAAGTGTAAAGAATGGCAGTTTATTGAATTTCCTGACTGTAAGCAGTGGTGTATCTCCTCAGGAAATCCAAATCAAAGGCTAGTTGCTGAATATTTTATCAGCAGTTTTGTCTGATATATGGATTACAGAAATCTTGCTACCTACAATACAGCATTACATTAGATCCTAATGCCTGTCTTATCATGCCTTTTATCATTAAAAATAAATGTTGTGTTCCTCATCTTCCATGGTCTTTGCATTTCCCCCTCTTACATTTTTTCCTGGGCAGGGGTCCATCAGACATTCCTTCATGTCTCCTCACATTTTTGCTTCTCCATTTGTAGCTTCATATTGGTCTTTGACATAGTCTCTCCTCTTATCATGAATGCCCTCATTCCTTATGACTTTGTTTTTCAAGTAATTTTTCTCATTAAGTTTATTTTTTAGCTCTCTAGCCTATTTGATCTTCACCTGCTAATCCCCATTTCTGTTTCTGAGAGAAATGATTACTTCCGTTTTGATTCTGCCAACCATCTTATCTGATTACTGCATCTCCAAGTCCCTTTCTCATGACTGCCACCTTCTCCTCTCATTTCTGATAATGCATCTACCTGTGACTGATTGTTGAACTGGACAGATTTCTTTGTAGTTTTACTCATAGCTTTTATTTCATACTCAATTATCCATTTTTTCCCTTAGATGCTTTTCCTAGTTCCTTTGCTTTGCAGGCTGTATAAAGCTCTATCTTAAGGCCTTTTCCTATGCCTCTTCCCCAGCAGAATCTGAAGGTTTCCAGAGAAAAACTGATTAGAATTGACATGTTTACCTTTATTCAGGACTATTGATTGCTGCTTACACAGATGTATTCTCATGTTTGTTTTCTGCATTTTTTGCCATTTAAACTACCCAAAGCCCCATTCATTCTGTTTTTCAGTTTTAATTTCAAATTTCATGTTTTTACCTCCTGCTGCCATCTTATTCCCTTCTTAATTTTATTCTAAGTTGCTATTCTCCATCCTTAAAAATAACCATACTCTACTGTGTTTCCCTTCTTTTCCAAATGCCTGAACAGAGGAATGTATGCTTGTTGCCACACATTCTTTCCTCTTTGTTGATACTATATTAATTCCAGTCCAGATTCTGTGTTGTGCTGAAATGATCTTTGATTAATATCTCTATAGGCTTCTTATGCCCAAATTGCAAGGACTCCTTTCTTACTGTCCTTGATCTTTGTTGTTTTCAATAGTATATGTAATCCTCATGATGTCTCATTCTCCATGGGATGCCTGTAGTGCCACACAATTTTTCGAGTTGGAAGGAACCCACAAGGATCATTGAATCCAACTGTTAAGTGATTGGCCCTTACAGGGAAAGTACAGTCCTTTTGCAATTATTCACTGCCTTCTACTCTCTGATTATTGTTTATTTGCCTCTACTTCTATCTGTGGTTATACTTCCAGCCTTTTCCTCCCTTTTGTTAACTTCCTATTTTACCAAATTTTTCAGCTTTATCTGTTAAGAGTCATGTTGAATTAAACTTAATGCAGCCATACCAGACTTTTTTCCAGATGAGCTCATTCTCTCTGTTGTTCCACTGCTGTTTTGCCTGCTGAGGTGATCAGAACTGGAGTACTTCTTTTCCAGTTTCTTTCTTATTTTCATTTTGGTTTTCCATGTTTACACAAAGTTCTTTCACTTCCCCTGGTGTAGCATCTTCTGTGATTTCTACTATTTCTTTGTCATCACAACTAGAATTCTTGTTTACTTCTTGTTCCTTTTCAGTGTTACCTCGTTGTTTCTTTTTGGTGTTATGAGGGCGTTATCGTCTTTTTTCTTTGGGGGCTTGTGCAATTCTATACTTATTTAGTATCACTAAGATGTCATTTTTTTTGTGCTTGCTGTCTCTTTACTATCAACATCTTGCACCTTGAACTTGTAGGGAAAAGCTTGTGCAATGTTGACTGCATCTTAGCAGTTGTCTTAAAGCAGTCTATGTACTCCTTGCTAGTTATCATGACCGGATCTTCCTAACATTTCTTTGAATTGTAGTTTAGCCGAAGTGTGCTGTCCTATGTGAGATGAAAGCTTAAAAAGGAAGGGAGAAACACTGAAGTGGGATTTCTATCTCCTGTCTGGTATTGCCGTTAGTTGTCAGTACCTTCATGTTGTTTCAGCCCACTGTCCTCTCTTGGCCATATCTTTATTGAGATGGCTGTTTTCTCAAGATGAGTGCTTCTATCTGGATGCATCTCTTTTGTCATGGATCTGCTGTGCAACAAACCTTAAGTTTCTTCTTACTTTTGATAGAGGTAGCTCTAGTTTGGGTTTGTGGGATTTTTTGTGTGTTTGTGCTGTTTTGGAAATGATCTTCTCTACCTAAATGTAGGGATCTTTTGAGCAAATGGTGCAGAAGTTCTGAGCTGTTAGAATAATTGCATTTCTTTCAAGTCTTTAGTTTTGCTGAGAAAGAAAAATGGAATTGAGTGCCAGTATTCTCTTCCCTTGCTTTTCATTCTTCTCCTTTACGAGTGATCTTTTTTCCTATGTCACAGCATCAATCCATTTTAAAACTGGATTTTCAGGAAGTAACTGTTGGAGTTGATCACTCCTATGTTGCCACAGCTGTTAGCCTGTGCTGTAAATCTGTTTGTTTGAACTAATCCGTACAGGTTTTTTGTTTGTTTTTAAGCAAGAAAACTTATTCTACAGTAGAACTCAAATTGCTCCACTGATCTACTTTATAGCACAGTTCTGTAAAGTTTGGATTGTTATGTCTGAGGGGACAGAAATTCATAGATAGTAAAAGGGAATGAGATGTGGGGAGAGACAGACCTTAAACTGCTTTCTCATGGAACAGTTGTAATACATAATCTGTTCTCACTTCCTGCTGTTCTGCAGTGGAAGTAGCAGTTTGTAGTTAAAAGGTGTTTGCTTTGGCAACGTGTGATAGGAAACAAGGCAATTTATTGAAGTCTCTGTGTTTGTTTTGCAATTGGGAAATACTGTGTGTGTTTAAAATAAACTTACAGCTTTTTACATTAGTGACATAATCTACGGTATGTGTGAGGGAAGCTTGAAATATCGCTGGAAAATGAAGTCGTGACTGGGAAAAACAAAGCACATTATGTTCTTGGTGGTTTTAGTGGTGGCCTTGGTTTTTGAAAGACTGTAAGAACTTCCCATTATAAGAAGAGATGAAGACAGATCGCCCCTTATCTTTCCCTTGAGCATCTGCTAGCAAAACAACATTGAATAAATCTGTAGTTCGTAATGTTTTGAAAAAATGAGTGGTTGTGATAGAATGTCTCTTCTGACTGTTACGGGCAATACAGATTCTAATTGTACATCAGCCATATATCTTCAGCTGTCAGAGGTTCTTGCAGTCAAATGGATTTACGGGACATCAAAGCATGCCTGTTTCATTGTGGTCATGGGTACCATCATGGGAGAAGACCAGACAAATAATGGTGTTGATGAAGGGAAACAGAATGAGTTGTGAATTCTCCTTCCAGGAGATAGGAAGCTTGATTTCCCTTTCAATATATTGGCATATATTTCAATATATTGTATGGGGCTTCTGTTCTAGCCTCTGGTAAGCAGATATAGTATGAAGGATGAAGTGTACAAGCAGGATCCAAGAACATGCTCATGATAAGGCATCTCATGGAGTTGCTTCTGTATTTCTGATCTGTGAGCTCTGTTAACAGTTTCCTGTGAAGCATGAGATGTCCTTTTATAAATGCTGTCAAAAGCAGCACAACCTGTGCAAGTAATTCCTTTTGATCTTAGCGTAGAAATATTTCAACTACATAGATACTTGTGAGTACTCTATAAAATTAATTGAGTTTTTCCTACTGAGGACTAGCTAGTCAGAGGTTCAGACTACCCTTCTGTTGTATCGCTTCTTGAAAGTTGTAAGTAGTGAGTTATTTCCTTTGCTTTGTCAGGTAATTCAGAGATCGTTTTAATAGCTTCAGGAAGTGATAGTGTCTACTGGGAACAAGCCTGGGACATAGCATCCTTACAAAATTCTTTTTTTGATGAAGTGAGAACAGTTTTGGAGAAGACTGATTATTTTGCGTTGTTGATAGTGAATGCTAAATCCAAAGCTTATGTTATTGTAATCTAATTGGCATTGAGACTGCTGTCAGCCATTGGAGTTTTAGGTTAGTAATTGTGAGGGTATGTTCAGTATCACCCAACTGATGGCTTTTATTTGTCATTATGAAGAAATGACAGTGTTTGTTAGGTAGTGAAGCTGTAAACCATCTTTATGCTGCTTACTCTGAAGGCAGACTTTGGCAGTGACTGTGCATACCTTTTCCATATTTTGGCTGACTGTAATTTTTGTTCCTGTGAACTTAGCTCAGTGATTTCTTTGTGAAAAGTAGAACTTGCAAACCAATGTAACAGAAAATGTGTCTTTGATATTTTGTATTTGCATCTTTCCCCCTTTGAAGCGGCTTTTGGAAAATTGTGTAAATCTTATGCTTACCTTCTAGAAAATGAAGGTAAGCAGTGTTGTCAGGTTACTTCTACCTGTTGACTAAGCTGATTGCTAATTTTTACCTTTGCTTTATGAAACTGTACTGAGAGCTTTGCTCTGAATTTTAGAGGAAGAGTTTGTGTTGGTGAATATCTAATTTGGTTTATTAGATATTTTTGACATCTAATATCAAATAGTGGCCTTTCAACCACTTTGAGGTTTCCTAGACTTAGACAGTAAGTAAATGTCATTGCATTGATTGGCCTGCTTTTGCTCGGCCCCTCTTCTTTTTTTTTTATTTTTTTTATTTTAAGTCTTCTAGGTAAGCAATTTTCTAATGTGGAATGTAAGTGTATAGTTGTATGACAACAGCCTCAAGAGCATCTGTATGTATATTTAAGGAGAGAGAAGTGTCAAGTTAATTTTGAAGTTCAGCTTTACAGTCCAAAGATTTCGTTTTCTCTGCTTTAATATGATTTCAACACCCAGTATGCAATGCACTATAAGAATAAGAGATGATTGCTGTTTATTGGAAAGCTGATTCCATACTGCATTTTTACATGCTAGTTTCTAGCAGCCGCTATTTTTATCAGTAGTGTTGCTAGACTGTGGTGGAGAGCGTGATGAGCAGAACATGGCGACTTGTACCTGATAATATATAATGTGTCTGCTCTTTATTAATGTGGTTAATTACACTAGAAATGAGCACTGATCTGGTTTGGTTTGGTTTTAGATTAAAACTACTCTTGTGGCTCTCCAGATATATTATTTGACAGAGGAAGAGACCTCTGCGTGTTGTATACAGATGTACAGAAACAAAACAGGAAACCCATTTAAGTGCTTTGTTCAAGGTCATGATAACCATGACCTTGGAATGCTTTGTCAGACTTCCCATAGTTTGCTATGAAAAACTGCAAAATTATTGCCTAGTTATACGGAAGTATGCTTATGTAATAAGGTAGGGGCTTGACACATTATTTCCCTTTCCATTCTCCTCCCGGTATTAGTTCCTGTTAATCTAATACACTCTCAGTGTCCTTGAGCACTGCCTTCTTATTGTAATCCTGAGTGTTTTTCTTTCTTGTCATGCCAGAATTTTGAACCTGTAAGTTGGGAGTTTGTATTTAAGCAGCTATAATTTTCGCTTGGCAGACGTATTTGAATATAGGATGCATTTTGAAGGAACATGTATCAAACTGCTATGAATGTCCCTGTAAGTGGCAACATGGTTAGTTCTCACAGCAGTACTGTGCAGGCCATGAGCTCCTAACGAGCTGGGATGTCTTTGGTCTTGAATTTACATAAAGACAGTGGAAAGAACGGGGCCAGCTTTTCTATGGAATGTCCTCCACATCTCATGTGGAGACCAGTAACTGGGGAGCTCTGCCCTGGGATTCCTGGTGGGTATTTTGTGTGTATCTCAAATGTCCTGTGATAAAGCTAACATTGGAAAGTAAAGTGTGTTTTTAATTTTACGTTTTACTAGTCTAAAGTTAGAAAATGTTTTGTAATTTGGGATTTGCAGTCTGTAGAAGTAATAAAATTTGAAATGTTGATGAACAAGTAGAAAATTCAAATGTAATACAGTAACTTGGTATGTGCAAAGTGTCTTCAGAAGTCAAGAAATGTCTTGATTTTTTAGTTTTGTGGCTTTGGCAGGAGGGGGTGTGGGTTTTGGTTTGATTTTTCATGATTTGTTTTATTATTGTTACTTTGAGTTTTTATTATTGTTATTGTTTCGGTTTTGTTTTCATGACTGATTTTTTTATTAATGATTAAGAACCATGGAAGTACCAAAATTGCATTGAAATGGATATTTTAAGCCCCTGAAAAATACTACTGTGATACTTGTAAAGTATCCTTATTTATTGCTCATTTGAAATAAATACTTAATAATGTGTAATGAAGAAAAGAAACAATAACTAAATATTTTGAGACTTAAAAACAGGGCTTTTGTCTGCAGATGGCCTGATCTCTAAACTTCAAAACTACAGCAGGTGTGCTGATCATGTCAACTCTTTATTTAATCAGCTGTGTTATGTTTCAAGATAAATATTGAAGTTGTTGATTGAGGCGGAGGCATGTAATCAAGGAGTTTTGAAGCAATGTTTAATATGAGTTGACTGCAAAGATGAATGGAAGATGATCTACAACACAACATATGCTACATTCAAGAGTGAAGTCCCCATGTATGAGTTTTCTGTTAGTAATTCTCTAAGTGATACCTTATAGTGATCTCAATTTTGTTTACCTTATGTTAAAAACTTATGAATACTATTGGTGGAGTCTGAGACCATTAGTGAAATAGAAGATGTGGACCCATTGAATTGGTGGTATTCTTCATCTCTGAAGAGAAGCAAAGTATGAATTCATTACCCTTCGGTGGACAAAGCAGTATTACACCATCAGAAAACTCTTCTTAGCATTATTTCTGAGTTTCATACTTAAAGCAGGCAGGTGCATCTTTTCAGTGGACAGGGTGTTGGAGGTCAAGTGGTGAATGTGAAGTCATTAGGAAAGTAAGGATGTGGGTGCCTATATGTAAAATACTGGTATATGGCTCTTAAGTCCAAGGTGTGACTAGTGTCTGCTTTGCAGTAAATTGAAAAATACCCCATTTTGTAGAGAGATTGAAGCAGAAGTTCCCACAAAAATGGGCATTGAACTCCACCGTGAGTCGCATGTTCTATTATGCAGTCTCTTTTGGAATTGCCCCAAGGTGTTTTGGTTTCTTTGTAGAGATGACTGGGGCGTGCTGCAGTAGTGTTACAGTGACAAGCGCTTTTGTCCCTGTAAGTGGGAGGCATTGCTTCAGTTTTGTAAGTCTGGGGCAATTCAAGCCTCCCATGAGAATGCAACCATTAGTAAGCTCTTTGAGGTTGGAGCAATACTGCTGTCCCCCAGAGGTAGATCCAGGCCAAGTCTACACTAACAGTGTTTTTAGTGTGTTTATGGAGGTATTTTTATTGATACAATGTAGTTCATTCTTCCAGGGAATTGGTATAATTTAGTAGCGTTTGCACTCGCTGGTGCGTGTTCCTGCTCTAGTAATGGAGGCGTACCAATAATACGCTGTATAATAAACAAGTTTTATTGTGAACCCGAGAGGTTGTCTGAAGTCATGATAGAGTGCTGTACGCTGCTGTTCAGTGCTTTGTCCGAATACCTGTAGGTCATGCATAGGAAGTCTGTAGGTAATGGTGGACATTTTAACTAAGTCAACTGTGTCAGTGTTCTTAGACTTCTTGGTGAAGTAAGCTGAGGGTTTTCCATAAAATTGTAACATGATTGGTAAAGACATGAACTGAAAATAGGTTTAATGCTTCAAGACTTTGTTTTGCACACTTTGAACAGTGGATTCATCACATGAAAATTTTATATAGAGAACTAGTTTACTTGACTTGTTACTTTTGTTCTCAAAAGCGTACTTGTGTGGGGAATTGAGTGTGTATGCTTGGGGTCAGGATTCATATTCTCTTTTTCTTTAGGCTCTAGGATCAAGGTCCGTTAAGAGGTGGAAGAAGTTTCATTAGGACAGCATGCAGGTGCTGCTAGTTCTTCTTTTAAACAGCTAAATAGTATAGGAAAGTCTGCCATGTCTTGGACAGAAAAATGCCATATCTGTTAAACCTGGAGAATTACTCTCTTGAATTGCAAACAGTTTGGAAAACTAGTAAATGAGGGCTCATCTTATTTGTAGGCGGAATGCTTCACAGTAAAGGTCAACATGAGATTAGTACTGTTCTTTGGCTTGTAAAGATGTAGAATGAGTAAAACACTCTCTCCTTAAATGGCTGTTAGGAAACTCTGATAAATGTTTCAAGAACTGTCTTGTTTGTTTTTGTTTTTTTTTTCCTTCTACGTGGGTATGTTTCAATAGCATTTGAAGTTACAGGGTTAAACTTGGCTTGCAGGACAGCTTCTGAGCTGGATGACTTCCTGGTCATCACCTTTTAGACTTGCTTTGCCCATTTCCCATGGAGCTGTGCCCTTACATGTCTTTTGGTGGTATGCACAGTATTGCAAATGGACCCTCCAATTTTGAAGGGTCAAAGTTGCGTCATAGGTGTAAAATTTATGTATTCTATACACACAGTGCTACTGGAATAAACCAAATACTGTTTATATGATCAGTTGAATCACTGGTACTTCGTCAGAACCAGTCTGCCTTCTAGGAGAGGTGGATGTCGCAAGACTCCAGCAGTTTCCACAAAAGATGCCAGTCAGGATGAGAATCCTTTTTTCCTCTAAAGGCCATTTATTAATGCTGTGTGCACGCTGTGGCTGTTTCTCTTCTATGAAGATAGTTAGCTTCACAATAATTTCTGAATTTTAATTTAAATAAAGAGCAGTTATATCTGTTTACTCTTCTGTATTGAACTACAGTTGTATGTACTCTGAGTCCAGATGTTACATCAAGGTGATAAAACAACAGAGAATTTAAAGGAGATGTAGTTAGATTAATATGGTTCCTAGGGTAGGGTTTTGTAACACATATTCTTACAACCTTTGTGTTCATGTGCAAATTGGAGTAGTCCTATACTCTCCAGTTGCTAACTTAACTCAGTAGCCGAAGTGGAGCCTAGAGTCTAACCTCTAGGCTCTGACCTGCAGCTTCTTTTCATCCAGTGGTTGTAACTCATACCAGTTATTTACTGGGCTGTCCTTAATTCAGCCCACCTGCCTCACTGGTACTTTAATTTTCTTCTCCTTGAGACGTGATCTGACCACCACAGGACCCTTTCTTTCTGCTGTGTGTACCATGATGTTGCAACATCATCAGTTGATGGCAAATTCCTTCTTTATCCTTATCTTACTCACATCTTTACTACTTACCCACAGGCTTGATTATCTGTGTATATAGTGCTGCAGATGTTCTTTAATAGGCTTCTTGCTTCAGTCTCATCACTCCCAAATTCTACATTGCATGAGACATCTTGTGTTTCAAATAAATTCTCTGTAGCTCCCTGCATCTGTAGTCTCCTGTTGAAATGCTGTGTTTTTACATTTTTTTATGCTCTTACATGTGTTTCACTCTGGTTATGGCACATGAGTGCTTGTATGGCAGCATCCAGTACTGCTATTGCAGTTGACAGTGAAATTGGTAACCACTGGTTTGGGCTGTGCTGGTTTTGGCTGTTCCTGAACAGAAGTATATTGCAGTGTGCAGAGGAGACCTACTATTTGGTGCTGCAAAGATATATTTTGGAAGTGGCAGCAAGAAAGAAATCTGGAAGAGGGATTTCTGTTTTTGTTTTGGAGTGATTGGATGCAAGGAATACCAAGAAAATAACCTCTTTCTTGTTTTGTGTTTGTGTGTGAGTACTCTCAGTCTTGAGAATGTGTAACTCTGAATTCAACTAGGAAAAACCAGTAGTTAATGTCCTGACATTCTTCACACTTCCTCTTCTGCAAGAGAAGGCTTAATTGTAGACATCCAATTTTCGAGGTGTGTAGTACTAAAATATGGTTGTAAAACTGCTGCACCCAAGGGTTCTGATTTGGTTTTGAGTTTGCTAAGTCTTGTGCAAAATGGACAGATGTAAACTTCTGAACACACTCATTTGGGTTCTTGAGTAAATAACTCACAATATCAACACAGAAAAGCTGTTAAGAGCAGGAAATGTTCCCAACCTGCAAGTTTGTCTTGGACAGAAGGGCTCTTTTGCCAGCCTTCCACTTCTGACTGATAGTGCTCCAGATTCTCTGTGCTTTCATGGCAGCACAGGCTCTGTGCTTTGTTAATGGCAAGAATATCTTCAGAGAGCGTAGTGTAAATTATGAAAGCTCTGTTTTAAGAGAAAGCGTGAAATGAATCAAATAATTTCAAAAACGATTTTTTTTTCTCTAGCTTTCCTGCATAAAATACTGCAGGCTTCTAATCTATCTGGAAGAAAGGCTAAAGTAGGTAGAAGTGCAGTTTTAAGATTTCAGGCAAAGCATGTCTGCTAAAATGTTATGGTGTTTCAGTCACAATGGAGACAAAGCATAGTTTACAGATTGCAGAACAAACATTTGTTAGACCTTATGTTGACCCTGGACTAACAATTTATGTTGCCAAAGCATGAAAATCACAGTTTGAGTTAGTGCCTAAGGGTGTAGAGTAGACAGAGAGCAGTCACTGGAGAGACATAGACACCAACATCAAAGACAAGGATAAAAGGCTGTGAAGCTATGGAAGAAGATTCTTTGGGAATCCAGAATACAAAGAGGCAACTGGGAAGAAAATAGTAGACAGGTAATGGTAGCTAGCTTGGGTTTTGTGAAGTCTGAGGACAAGGAAGATTGGACAGGCTGCAGAAGAGGGGTGTTGTTTTAAACATGTACAAATTCAGACCTTGTTACTGTGCTAGGTGGTTGAATTGTAAGTTAGTAAGTATCTAGTGTCTGTTGAGTTTCTTGCAAGGATACTTTTTGTTTAGAATACCTTCCTGCTTTTTTAAAAAATTTTGTTCTGTTAATTATTTTTTTAGCAGAGTAAGAATTTTAGACAGAGAATTAATTTATCTGTGTAACCTTCTAACTATGTCCTATTTTATGGCATTTCAAGTTTCTTTTTGACATATAAATTGCAGTCCACTTAGTAAGTAAAATGGATTACTTGTGGTAACTGTGACTAGTCAGACAACCTAAATCCTTGCCAGAGCTATTCCAGAGGCTTTTAAAAATCCTATTAAAAGATTTTGTATGCAGATGGTAGAGAGAGGATAAAAAAAACCCCAACAAAACAAACAAAGCACACTCTGCAGTGCATTTTGCTGCTCCCTCTTTTGCCAAGGGCAGTTTACTCTTAGGACAGCAGCTGTAGCTGAAATTTGTCCCTGCTGTTTGTAAATAAAAGTAAATTTCTAAAGAATCTAGAGTTCTTGGAGTGAATTAGGAATAGGAAGCACGAAGTCTTACGTATTTTATGTAATTATGATTATACTAATTATAACAACATAAATGTCACAATCTTGTTGTAAATGTTAAGTTCAAAGAGTGTGTTAGTTTAAGTGTGAATTTCCAGGAACAGAAGATTCAGTTTTGTTGAACGTGGGTTGTAGAGTGCATAATATGACCTTTTAGCACCTCTCACTACTGATTATTGAGTAAAATTTAAAGAAGTTTGACTGTTCAGAACCTGTGGTGAGTTTGCAGTTTGAATTAAAACTGTATTTATCACATATGTAAGTGGAACTTCCTTAATAAAAGGTTGCAAAATTAGCATGGAATTCGCTAATGCAAAGTCAGACTGCTTAGAAAACTGAATTTTTTGGAGTGTGATGCATGCAGGATTTCATTTGTTTACCCAGTTTTTAGCTTTCTAATGGTAGTATTTGAAAAGGTTGCTTTGTGATTGTGAATTAACAAAAGCCAAAGTTATGAGTACCAAAAAAACACCTTGCTAATACCATGTAAGTTGCATGCTATTGCTTTTTTTTATTAAAAATATGCAAAATACATACTGGAGATAAAAGCTGTTGACATTTCACCCAGCCATTCTGTTTTAATTCAGTACTGACATTTACTACCTTGTCAGCAAAATCTTGAAGATTCTTCAGTGTCTTAAGAGAAAAAAATAAATTCAAAATTTGAGTAGGTTATCCCCTTTGCTCTGTCTCTGGAGAGAACTGTTGTGTATGTAGTCTCCTTACATCAATCTCCTTTTCTTCCTCAAGGATTAAAACATTGTCTGCAGTTTTTGGGTCTCAGTCAATATATCTGAAGATTCAGTATTTGGGAGCCTGTTGAAAACACTTGTCTGTGTAACTGTGTATTTTTAAAAGTAGCTGTAGTCAGTATTTTTGTTATAACAAATTCTGATTTGGTGGTTAATTTTGTATTACAGCTAGTACTTATTCTTTCCCTGAAACCTTTTTGCCTAGATGACTGTTTATAAGACTTTAGTTATCTTAGCAACATATA
Organism: Ifrita kowaldi; assembly: GCA_013398055.1. Lineage (NCBI taxonomy): Eukaryota > Metazoa > Chordata > Aves > Passeriformes > Cinclosomatidae > Ifrita > Ifrita kowaldi. The sequence continues at coordinate 91,508 of VZRS01006856.1, read as the reverse complement.
CATACTTGAGAATTTTTACCTTATGAGCAGCAAACTGTCTGAATTGCTTACAACTACCTCCATCATTGAGTGTTTCAACCTTTAATTATACAACTTTCCTTTCTGGCACCATAGCAATACTGATGAAGTATTTCTTCACTGACATGTTAAGCTCAGCTGCCTTGTGGCAGGTAGAAAACTGTTCCTTAAACCGCAATTTATTGCCTCCTTTCTACATGCATAGTTCTTGTTCAACCTGCCAATAGTATTTGAATACTTAGGGGCTTCTGAAATGTTTAATCCTTTATCCTTCCTGGAAATCAGATTACTGAAAGGTAGCCATGGAGGACTGCAATAGGAGACATTGTCAATTTCATGCCATTAATTTCTGTTTTCTGTTAATAAAAAGGCAAGTGAAAATAACCTGTTTTGTGGATAAATATTTGTAAATTTCTGGATAAATTAACTGTGTTCTGGATAAATAACTATTTGGTGATCTAGCTCCTGTGGCGGAACTTCTTTTGGGGTCCTACATGAACCTTGCTCTTTAAGTCTTTTGACCAACCTTCTTCAACTATCTTGGCACTTAAAGATGGCTCCTGCTGTCTGTAAATACCCTGTAGAATCATTTTCTGCCTTTTTCTATTATGAGCAGACAGTTAAAATATTGTTAACTTCATCTCTCTCTTCTCACACAAGAGTTCCAAGCGAGAGTGGAAGCCTCTGGAAGACCACAGCTGCACAGATGTACCATGGCTGCTCTTATTCATCCTCTTCTGCATAGGAATGGTGAGTAAAACTCAGAGGATTTTGTAAATGTTATATAGTTGAAGAGTTTGCATTCATAAGAAAGAAATTTTAAAACCCATCAGTAATTTAATCAATGAAAAAGGTCAGGATATATTTGCATGGGAACCATCAGCTGTAGAAGAAATGGGTAGTATGTACATATCAAAGGCCTTTGGTAGAGATCCGTAATTTATTGTTTATGCCAGTTCTTGCTCCAGCTTCTCATCCCCTGAAACCGCAGTTCCAGTGATGAGTGATGTTCAGCATGGTGAATTACCACTTGATTCATGTTCCATATGGGACTCTGCATGTCCCAGAAATGATAGCTGGTAGGCTGGTAAACAGTTCTGTGCATCCCAGTAAACTTTTTGTGAGAAACAAAGTTTCTGGCTATCAAAGAGTTGACTGAGTTTTTGTTTATTTGTTAATTTATTTATTTGTTTTTATTGGATGCTTAGTAGAAGCTGCTATTGTTAGCAACCATATTACTAATGATAAGATCTTTCTTTCAAAGTTTTAACAGTTCTGTCCTCTGTGATGAAACCATCACCTTTCTCAAGTCAGCCTCACAACACTCCACGCTTTTTATTAGAAGACTAAACCTCCAAGAGTTACAGATTAGTGAAAACTAGAAGGACACTTCCTTCCATCTTGTTTCGTTTCATGGACCTATGTTTGCTACTGTTCTTAAACAGAAAATGTCCATTGTCTTCCGCTGCTGTGTTGCAAGCAGTTGTCCTTTGGGGCGTTTGGGACTTACGTGCTCTCAGCTTTCTTTTCTGCCGTTCCTCAGTCTCTGGTGTTTGGAATAATTCCACTGAAAAATTTCTTCTACTTTCCCCAGGGTGTTTTTCAATGGTTGGGCTTCAAATGCAAAAATTACGATGATTATTTAAAATCGGTGTCACTGTAATATGAATATCTTAAAACTGCAAAAAGCACAGTGCTTCCTGAAACAAGTAGTTCTCTTACGTGTTTGGTTTTTTTCTGGTTTTGTTGATTTTCCCTGATTATTCAGTTATACTTACCTGTTCCTCCAGTTATAAATTAGTTTTCTGTGCATGAGTGTCCCAAATTTTGCTGTCTAATCAATATAATATACAGAGCAATCATCAGACTGGATCACATAGTTGCTGTTCTGGGAGACTTCACTTGCAGGGTGAACCACCCATGTTTTCACTGTTCCATGCCAACTTCATTACCTGTTGCCATCATTTCATCTGGTCCGTCCACTGCCATCTGTTGCTCCATGCATTTGTCTCAGCTGTTTATTCTGCTTCCACTCTTCAAATCTTAGCCTGCCTCACATGTGAAAACATTTCCTTGGTGGTAGTGGAGTGAGCTGATGGTTCATTTCTCCCTGTCAGTGGTTTGATAATGAAGCTTTTGGGCCAGTCTCTTGTTTGCACAATCACTGCCTTGATCTTGGTTTTGCTTGTGAAATATCTTTGAAAGTTCACAGCAAGACCTGCCTGCTTAAGGTATTTTCCACATTACATGGTCTGAGCCATCTTGCTTTGCATCTATTTCTTTCCAGCTTTTAAAACCAGCATCTGAAACCATAGTGGCCTTGACCCGGTCACTTGCTTTAAGAGGATTTCCTTAAAAGAAACTCGTGTTAGATAGGCCTGGTTATTCTATCTCATCATTGAAAGCACTGAGTTTAAAGGAAAGAAAAAAATCAGAAAGCAAGAAAATCTGGATTGTGTGGAAGATTCTCTAAGATGCATAGCAATCCTTGACATCTCTGCCTGTAGCTCTCCTTCACTGCCTGTCCTTGCCCACTTGCTGGCAATATGACTCTCATAAAAACCACATACAAGGGTCCTAACTGTGGTTGTATAATATCCAGTATTAAATGTCTGAATCCTCTTTCGGCTTGCATTTAATTTTATTATTGCACAACAGTTCTCTGTGATGATCCTTGTCTTTTGTTTTCCAGTCTGAAAGAATTTTTAGACAATCTCTGCTTAGAAATAAATTAATAAAACTGACTTTTCCCATCTGTCAAACAGAGTATTGCTAAACTGTGGGGTTTTTTTATTCCTCCAGGGTTTTATCTGTGGCTTTTCAATAGCTACAGGAGCAGCTGCAAGACTGCTTTCAGGATATGACAGTTATGGAAATATTTGTGGACAGAAAAATGTCAAGGTGGAGGGAATAGTCAACAGTGGTCTGGACCTCACACACAAGAAGTAAGTATGTGATACAATTTTGCGTTCTGTAAACCAGGAAAGGCAAAACCTTTCTTCCTTTGAGAGTGGTTTTAAATAAAGTGGGTAAAGGGATATGCTAACTCGTTCCTTCTTGTCCTTTGACACTTTTCTCACTTAGAGGACAACAGTCTTTTGTAACAACCAGCAACATTAAACTATATATTGGCAGATAAGCAGTATGAATACAGCTAAGACATTGAGGAATTACTTTTTTCTCAGCATCCATTTCATGTAGAATATTGTATTAGGCTGCTGAAAAGTCTTGTTTGTTAGAGTTTTAGGTTTTAGATTTGGGAGCTAGCCTTTGATATTCATGTAGAAATGGTTTGCTTTTGATCTTGTATGCTTGGTTTCTGCCACTAGGTGTAGGGGGAGATTAAGTGTATCTGGCGCATTAGAATAAGACTTTAAAATTTAAACTGTAGGCAGAATATACGTAAGGGACTTGTGGAGAAAATGCACAAAACTTTAGAGGCACACAGAGCTTTGATTAAGCAGTGTCCTGTTAAAACTCGTACTTAAAATTCAGGTACTTCCTATCTGTTGTACAGGAAGACATCACACTGCAGTAGTAGTACTGGAGTAGTGGCAAGAATTCTGCACTGACAGGTTGAAAACTTGGATGTCTGTTGAGGTGTGTCTGTCAGGAAGTGCTCAGAGGGCTTCTGTACAACTTGGATGACTTAAGAAAGTAAACTGTTTAGCATAGTACGGTGGTATTAACTGACAAAAAAAAGTGTTTCTTTCGCTGTTGATTACTTCAAGGAACTAAAAAGTTATTAATTTCTGAGTATGATAGCCTTTTGCTTCACACTTTCAGACTAACAGAAAATTTGATGATTTTCATAAATTATTTTGAAAGCATGCTTTGCTGAGATCTGGTTATTTTGAGTTGCTGTTCTAAAGACTTCCAAATACGTCATTTAAGATTTAATGTAGATAGATAATTGGTGGTTATGAGAAAGATTTGAGATAAATAAAATGTCTGGAACTTTTTACAGATACCTTATGTCAGAAAAACAATTTCTTAATCTAATCCCATCTTTGGAGAATGAGAGGCTTAAAACTTATGCAGCATAATTTTCCTATCTTTTTACATAAACATTTTCTCACTTCCTAAACCCATGTGTATTCAGTACAAAGTTATGATTCTAATGTTCTGAGAAAAAAAGCAAATTTTAAAACCAGAATTTTAAGTTTACCTTTAGAAAGAAATGGTGTCTGAGTTCATGTGAAGGTAGAGAAATTCAGATACCTTATTGAAATGTAATAATTAATATTGTGATAGTCTTCTACATCTGACATAAATCAGACCACCATGTGGGGAAACCTCTACCACTAAGTGATTTCCCCATGTAAATGCAAGCTCAAAAGACTGCAGATAAAAAGAGAGACTGTTTTTAACACAGCTGATTGACAGAGCCTGTTGTTTGTCAAGAGGTCTTAATGAGGTTCAAAAGAATTACGTTTTTCTAACAAGTATGTCGTGGCTTGAGGCATGATCTAAGCAAATTAATAGATACACACATATATGAGATATAATAATCTCTATTTGGTTAAGAGAAAACGTTCTGCTAAGGCAGATTATTCTTTAACTGTTCACATGAAGTGCCTGGTATAGTCCAGGGTGTTCAGTTTTGGAAGAGATTGGTTCTTATATAAATGAGTGATCCTTCCTTCCCTCACACCCCGTAGTTTCTTCTGAAAAATTGCCAAGCAAATTTAAAAAGCTGTCTGCTTTGCATCTGTCTCTAGCAGATGGAGTTCCTACAGTGTCTGAGGTGGAGTTCATGGGAGTATTTAATGCTATTTTTATAGGGGCACTTTGCAGACAGACTGTAAAAATAAACTCTTCTTCCTGTCTGTACATTTCAGTTTGTGTAGAGAAAGAAAAGACTTTTAAGCTCCACAAATGGGGCTCTGGAAACATGAAGTTATTCTCATTTCATTTTGCTTGCAGGGTAATTCCATTTTCGTTTCCCAGTCCAAGGGCTGAAAAGCTAAATCATCTGTAAAAATAACATTTTCTTCCTTGTATATGACAGCAACCCATAGGCACTGTCACGTGGAAGTGAAATTGATGTGGTCTGTGTGGATATGGAAATCTGGGTGGTAAGGGTGAAAAGCAGAGTTCTCACAGGCATATGATTTGCTCTGTGTGCATCAGATATGCTGAAACCAGTGAGATGAAATGTTGGGAAGGAGGATTTTGCAACCTGATCTCATGAACAAAGACTGGATCAGGCATCTTTTAATTTTTATAAAGAAATCACAACACACTTTAATAGCCTGTGCTTTAGAGTCAGACATAGGATTATGCACTAGATCTGGCATGGAATTCTAATCAAACCTATCTGCTTCAAGTAAGCTCCTTGCTTTACATGTTCTGGTAATTTTAAGGGGTTAAAGAAATGATCTTTTATTTGCAAATAAATTATGACCATGGCAGCCAAGTGTAAGTCCCTGAAGTGCTAATTCAGTCTGGTTTTTGATCACCAATTGTTATTCAGACAGAATTCAGTTTGTGCTGTCTACTCAAGTACAAGGAGATGTGCATACAATGCTATAGAGAACTGTTAGGGTGGCATTCTACCTGAACACATGCCTCTGACCCCAGGAAATGATTGGAAATGCTTAGGTAGTGGGAAAACCCAGGGATGGTTTGCAGCATCTACAGAGAGTATTTGGTTGAGTGAATCTTTATATGCCCCAAAGTTAAAGACATTTTTGACACTAGACTCTCATCTCCATTAGATGGCACAGATCAATTATGATACCTGATAGCTTGATCTATGTGCCTTGAAAAACGAGAACCTGAACAAGGAAATACCTGGGGAATTATTTCACTTGCAATCTAAGTGCCCTATCCCTTACACGACAGCCTGGACCAACAGCACTATTAGGGCCTGGAGTGGTCTTGCTTTTCATTGGTTTGCTGTTGTGTTACCAAGTGGTTGCCATATGGTCATCTTCACACCCTCTTAGGTTGGTTTTTTTGGAGGTTTTGCTTGGTTCTGTACTCCATGTTGCAATATGAGCATTACAGTTCCTGTGCTCTGCCCTATGGGCTGTACACTCTAGCTGTTAATTTTTAGGTAATATTTAAGATGCTAGCTTTGTCTATTCTAAGTGTTATTCATGTTCAGATTACTAGCTCTTGGTTTCACCTTATTTCTCTACAGCTGCCTGAAAGGAGGTTGTAGATGGGGGAATCAACTTCTTCTCCCGGGTTACAAGTGATAGGATGAGAGGAAATGGTCTCACACTGTGCAAGGGGAAGTTTAGATTGGACATTATGACCAGTTCTTTTTGCCAAAAAGATTATCAAGCCCAGGGAAGTGGTTGAGTCACCATTCCTGGAGGTATTTAAAATATGTGTAGATGTGCTACTTAGGGACATGGTTTAGTGGTGGACTTGGCAGTGCTGCATTTACAGTTAGCGTAGATGATGTGAAGGGTCTTTTCCAACGAAAATGATTCTATCATTCTATATCTACCTTCTTTTAGTTTCAAGCCATTACCCCTGTCTTTTCACTATCTGCCTGTGTGAAAAGTCACTTTCTGTCTTTTACAGAAGCCCCCTACAAGTACTGGAAAGCTGCGAATAGGTGTCTCCACAGCCTTCCCATCTCCAGGCTGAGCATCCCTAACTCTCTTAGCCTGTCTTCATATGCGCCAGCCCTCTCGTCATTTTCATGGGTCTCCTCTGCACTTGCTCTAACGCATTCATGTCTTTCCTGTACTGGGCATCCCAGAGCTGGGTGCAGTATATGAGGTGGAGGACACCTGAAGGCAGAGTAAAACTTGCCTTGCTAGTCATGCTTCTTTTTATGAAGCCCTGGATGACGCCTTTTCCGGGTCTTAAAATCAAGAGGCAAACACAGTTAGAAGGGAAAAAGGGATTTTACCTTGGTGTTTATTTTAAGGATCCTTAAGTGCACTATGTCCGGGTTGAATGCACCTCAATGCACACTGCAATGCACCCAAAAGATCTGGTATGTCAGTATAGGCCTTAGTAATTAGCATATCTATCAAAGATTCCCCAGTGAGAGGCTTGAGTGAGCCTTCCTCCCCAGGGAACCTTCCCCTGGATGGTTCTATCTTAGTTTACAAAATGTGTTCTGGAGAGGACCTTAGGGTCTGGGGCATATTGCTCCCTCGCTACGAAACCTCTAAAATGTTTAGTCTCTTAGCTTAACAAACAAGTCCAAGAATGTAAGCTAAAGCACTAAGAATATAGAAGTTGTGAAAAGGTATAACAGAGGTATAAAAGAAAAGACAAAAATAATCATGGCATCATGGATACAGTTGGCTTTCTGGGCTGCAGGTGTACATTGCTGCGTCATGTCCAATTTTTCATGCACCAGTACCTCCAGGTCCTTCTCTGCAGTGCTGATACTTTATAAAGATGCATAAATGCACATATGTTGTAAGTCTACTATACTGACTTCCAAATAGCAAACATATTTTCATTTGCAGTGTTGCAGCATCTCAAACAATATGATTACTTTGTTTACATCAATCTTTGTACTGCTGATATAAGTTATTTCCTTATTAGAAAATTAGGCTGTTGCTGACTGTAAATAACTGGAATTGCAGCACAAAGAATGTAATGACATTCTTCTAGAGAGAAACAAAACCTGTTCTGTGGTGACGCAGTATGAAATTTTCTGCAGTAAAACCACTAGTTTTCTACAAGTAAGCTTTATAAACAAACAAAAATCCCCTTTTCTTCTGTAATGCTGGTGCCTAGCATTTTGGTTCTTGTTCTAGCTGCTAGAAAGTAAAGATAATCTTACTTGTGTCTTCCTAGGCCACAGATTGAAGCCACAGATTTGATAGCCTGGAGTTTTCTATGCACCTCCCTTACTGCTGTCAGAGCTGTCTCTGTACTGTACAATACAGTGTTTGAATTACATGTGTCTGTTTAAGGCTATGCCCACACTTGTGTCAAAACTGCATATGACACTATAATTGCATTGTATTTCTCAACTTTCAGATTTGAGTTAAGATTGTAGTGTTTATTTTACAAAATATTCTGGCAATTAAAATGATAGTTTGACCCTTGAATTGAAATCACTGTAGAAGTGGGCTGAGTTCTAGCTTGCTAATGGTGACATTCCTGATTTGGTTTCCTTAGGGAAATTCAGAGGACCCTCCTGCCCAGGAACTGGAGTCCAGTCCTACAGTTCCCACGACCAAGGGTCTCTGCCTAGGCTGAGGACAGTCACATATGGGACATTGACACAGCTGGTTACACAGACTGGCAGTGACAAGGTGCTGCCTTCAACAGTGGGACTCACAAGAACAGCCAACCATGTCTCCTCCTCCTCATGGGCTGACAGTGGCAGAAGGTCCCTAGTGTAGGCACACGCATGATGCTTTCCAGGTTCACAAGCTGACATACATTTGTGGATTCTCCCAAGTACCAGCACAGCACCTCTGCCCCTTATCCACCTCATGGGTTCCCCCTACTCAGCAGCTGATCCAGTTTGGTGCTGACTTTCAAACGCTCACACACTCATTCCACAGGCATCACAGACCCACAGTTTCCCCAAAATAATACCACAGACCCTCTGCCCACCCAACACTTCTCACCCAAAGCTCCCTACTCACCATCTGATACAGCTTAGAGTTTGCTAGTGAGTTATACCAGGAGCTGGACTCAGTGATCCTCGTGGGTCCCTTCCAGATCAGGATTTGTCTATGATTCTACAATTTGCGTAGATCTGTTCTGGGGAAGGTACAGGTGCTCAGCCCTGTCAACAGCCAGTACCTCAAGGGCTGTGACCACCTAGGCTGAGTCTATCACCTCTGCTTTTCTTTTGTGGGCACACATTGTTCCCACCACAGCAGCTCATTGCCAAGACTCTTGCTGCCACTGGCACTGAGACCCCACTCACTTCAGTAGCTGACACCACAGTCCTGGGGCAGCGAAACCCCTGGTCTGCTTCCAGTTGCCGGCACCAAAACCCTCACACCCATGTCAGTCCCCCCAGTAGCTGGCACTTAATCCCTGCAGCACTTGCAGCATCCATGCACATGGGATAGAATTAGGCAGAGAGAGTTAAAAACTTCAATAACAGGACAAGACAGACTGCAGTCATCAGGTGCTGAGATCAGATAATGTACTGACCAACATCAACTTGCATGTAACCATTCCCTTTTACACTCCTTTCTGTCTGCTACCCTGTTCTATGCACATTCCCTCAGCAGCTGGCACAGTCCCACTGACCCCTCTGACATTCTGTGTTTAGGAGTTTGCATCCCTGTCAATCACAAAGTCCTTGTCTGCAGTTTCTTGATAGCCCATCAATTACTGTGATTGACTGTTTTTATTAACATTAAGTGGACAAGTTTTATGTCTGAGTGTCTCCCTCCTTTTCCTTATCTCAATTTGGCAAGGTCCTTAGCCAGATAGTCTTACTGAAAAATCATAATTTTCATAATCCACATATCCTTACCAATTAGTGAGACTGACCAGGTCTGTTCCCATCCTAGCCTCCCGTGCCATTATCAGTCAGGTTTGACTCTGTAGGTTCTTGTTCATAGCTCCTTTGACCAAATACCCTCAAAGGAGTAGACACCCTCCTTCTATGTGCCCTTACTGTATGGGATAACAACTGGAGGAACTTCAATTAAAACAGCTATTGCATGTCTTGGTATCAACTCAGGAGTATTTTCTTTGACATAAGGGAAAACTGTGGCTTATTTCTTGCATGCAGTTACTTTTACTGTGTCTGCGGGACATAATTTTCATGTTTACGCTTGTTTCTCAGACTTCAGTGAACATAGACCCTAGTTTATGAAGTCCTGAGATGTGAAGTGTCTAATAAGTAAGAAAGAAATAAGGGTGGATGACTTCACTGAGATGTTGAAAAAGAAAGGAGTGTTTTAAGAACACAAGTGATCTGTTACCACGTTACAGTTGATTTAGACGACATGAGTTTTGATGGACTTTCAAGGAAGACTGTACTACATAGTAATTGTTCTTGAGCTGACACTGGGTAATAGAACAGTAGACAGCAATTAGCATATGGACTGAAGGTGTCCAGGCAGGACCTACATGCTTTCTAGGAGCAGAAGGGATTTTTGCTGGTTACAGAATGAATTCCCATCATGAGGACTGCAGAAATAGAAATGGCATTTTATATGACAAATTGCTGGTGTTTTCATGTAATGATGTTAGGTAATACAAAGAGAATAGTTCAATGCATAGTATATCCCCAGAACGGTGGGAATTTGAGATTTGTTCAACTTTCGAAGAGAAAAGCATCGATATTATACCATCAGTGGAAGTTCCGTAGGGTTAGTGTTTGTCATAAAATGGATATTGCCAGGAGGTGTTAGTTAAGAATCTGTAATATGTACTTCATGCACTGAATTTTTAAATGACACTCATTGTGGAAAGTTAGCAAATAGAATCTGTTTAAAAATACTGCACTTAAACATTAGATAATTCTACTTGAAATATCCGAAGGACTTTTATTTCTGAATAAATACTAAAGTAATCTGTTCTGTCACGGTGTGGAAAATCAATGTAAACTAAAAAGCTGTTCTTAATTACTGGTGTTATGTGTATTCATTAATATAGCCATGGACCTTTTCGTTTTTGCAGCGTAAGAGTGACTTTATTTGGTTTGTTGGGTGTTTTTGGAAAAAATTTGGAAATCTCAAGCTCAAGTTTAAGGTTGCAGTAAACGTTTGTGAATATTTGGATTCATATCTGTGAAGAGGCATGGTAGGACTACTGCTGGTTTTCTGAGTAGCACCATTTGAATGGACTTGAATCAGGTAGAGTTAAACATCCTTTCTGTGTGATCCAGAGGTATATAAATACCCATACATTTGTTGTGCATATGTTGAGTACGTAAATTCTTTTAATCCACACAGTTATAATAATACCAAATTTCCTGTGTTTCTGGGTAGACTGAATCACTCAGTCTTGACTGAATCCCGTAGTTGGAAATTTTTTCAGTGTAGTTGTTAATTAAAATAGAAGTAATTTACCTTTTTTCCTTCCCTAGGTATGTATTCTTCTTGGATCCATGCAACATTGATCTAGTACATCAGAAGATTAAGTCTATTGCCTTGTGTGTATCAGCTTGCCCGAGGACAGAACTGAAAACTCTGGCTGATGTACAGAAATTTGCAGAAACTAATGGTATGAAAAAAAATAGGTTTGTTTTTGTTCATATTTTCATAGGATCTAAAAAAAGACTCATGCATTAGCTAAGCTAAAAATTATATATGTATTAAGAAATATGAATAGAAATAATGTATTCTTTTCATTAAGCTAAAACATTACTGTATCTTATAGCAAGGTAGTGTTCCATAATGTCTTGGGCAGTTTGGAAAGCTTGTTTTTGAAAACAGGAGTACGAAGTGTAACAAGCATTTGAAGGAATGACTGACTATATGATGTGTTTTCAGCTCCGAAGGAAGTATTCTGACATTGCTGCTTAACAGTAGTGCTTTTGAAATGTTCTCGTGTACATGGGGTTAGTGAGAGCCATGCTACTGTTTAATGGCACTTGTGGCACAGAGTATGGCTATGTGTGTGAAAATATTCCTGCTTTTATTTGGTGCTACAGTGGAGTTCCTGATTGATTTGGTTTGGTTTTGTTTTGCTTTCCTATGCTTTTCTTTAAAAAATAAGTGTAAAGGAAACTAATTGCATTGACAAGGAAATATTATACCTTGTCTTCCTTAAGAGCAGTACTTTTTCTCAGTGGTAGTAGTAGTAGTAATACTGACATTACTAGCTCAGTTCCTATTTTAGCAGTCTATGGAATAAAATGCATGGAAAGTAACCAACCTTTGGACATACAAAAGAAGGTAAAGATAAAAACTTAAGTTGAGGAGATTTCAGCATTTTTTAGGTATTCAAGTGGGAACATTTTCCTAATGTGTGGGAACAGTCATAAAGTTACCTTTAAAAATGATGCAGTAATACTTCTTTGCAAGGTTCTTGACTAAAAATGAGTCAGTCTGGATGACCCAGTTCAAAGCAGTGGAACTGATTACTTTCCATAAAAGAAACTGAAATGTTTATTTCTGTACTAGCACTAGGTTATGTGAGTACTTCTTGTTTGAAAGCAGAGTGAGTTGAAGTCGCCCTGGGACACTGCTAGTGCCCTTGGTCTCCCACTGCGCTGTACCTGCACACCTGGGTGTCTGATGCCTGAATCAGGAAGCTGAGTTACTGTGAGGTGTCACAGCTTTCATGGAGCTGCACAAACAGCTTCCTTGTGTGACCTGTGCACCATTGTCGATTACAAGTGAAAATAGTCAATATCTAAAGTTGCATTCTTTACTCCTTCTCTAAGCATGCTGTGTTTTTCTTAGCTAATGCAGGCCAGTTTTTTGTTAGTATGAAGTGAAGGTTATTTGTGGTAGAGTTTAAGTACCTCTTGAAGTAGTTCAGCCATGTCTTTCTTTATCACCAACATTGCTTCTATGTTTATAAGTCAAATCTCTTAATAATTGTGCCTGAAATATGTTCACTATAACTATTTCTTAAAGTACAACAAAAACCACTCTTCTCAAAACATGCTATGCTATGTCTTGTCCTCCTGATTCTTTAAGTGTATTTTCCTTAGAGCTTTAGATTTTAAAACGTAAACATAGGGGTTTTTTTTAAATTAATATGACAGGCAATTTTTTCAGTTTCCAGAAGCTTGGTCAAAAGTATGAAACCTGGTGCTGGAATAGAACAAAATCACTAATGAATTCAATTTCTAATTTTCCTTACATGATATTTGTTTTATCAGAAACAGGTATTACACTAAACTGAGCTTTCCTTTTATAAATTAGGTCTGTGTATGAAATCACTCTGTTCAGAGAAATATTCCCATCCTCATGGTTATATTTCTGCTTAAATGTTCACCAACCTATGGAAGTTCCAAAAAATTATGTTTTGCAGCAAATGAACAGCTTAATTGTTGATCATCTTAACAGTTGCATCTATATATTGTAAAAGTTCAAGTGTAATTCAGCCTTTTAGTAGAGCAAGAACAGTGAATTAGTACCAAAACTACAGTGCTCAGTAAGCAGAATAATTTTTCTGTGATACACTTTGTAACTATGATAGTGGATTTAAATTAATTCATACTAGGATTAGGTTTGGCAGTCTGTTTTAAGTGACCATTGACTCCACTGTAAAAATTATAATAATAATAATGAAATCTGAGGATCTTGAACATGACTGCATAGAGCTTAATTTCAATTTCTGTGTTTGTGATGATGTGTAGTAAAGAATAGAGAGTTCAGCTGTCAATTTCTGAAGAAGGAGGGCAAGTTGTGTTTGATTTTGTGATAATCAGTACTGAATTTTCTCAGGCTCACAACTTCTAACATTCAAAAAGAAAATCCTGTTTTAAGTATATAGGTAAAGAATGCAGTCAGCTCTTAATTCTGCTCTGTTGAGCCTTTCTGAAAGCTTTAACCCGTCCCACATCTTGAAAATAGCAATTATCTGGAGACACACTCTGTAGGTTGTTGCATGTGCTTTTGTAGAGTTGGCCATTTTCACCTAGCTCATATGCCGTCCCTGATATCACCTTACTTGTCCATGCACCTTGAAATTTTTTAATAAATTATGGCTTAAGAACCCTTCCTCAACCCAAAGAAATCACTGTCCCTCAGTTGCCCATCAAGAGGTGGTGTGGTAAGTTCAAATAAAAGTGTTTTTTAATATAAACAGCTTTGTCAAGAGCTGTAACATGTAAAACATATTTATATTTACTAGTGATGATACCAAGACCATATATTTTTTCTGGATAGCTTAGCATTTGTGGTATTTTTTCTAAAGTGAGACAGGCACTTGATTGCCTCAACATAACAGGACAGCGCTGCCAATCCTAAAGATTCAGAACACTTACGGCAGAGCTCATATTTATTGTGCAGTTCTGCAAGCGAGATTATAAATAAGCATTTAGGGCAGGGAAAATGCTTGCTTGAGGCAAGAAGACCATTTAGTGACAAAGCAGCGTTTTAGCTTTCTGAATCAGTAATGATGCACTTGCTCTTCTGCTGTAATTTGGGAAAAGGACCTGATTTTGTGAATAACACAGCACCATTTCAGGGCAGTAACTTCACTCCCACCCCTACCTCACTTGCCCTCTCACAGTCAGGTCCTGCATTTGCAGTACCTTCCCATCAAGGAAGAGAAGAAGCCCATCCCTTACAAAACCAGGCTGATTTTAACGAAATAAAAAAGCATTTACATTTAATCTGTTCACAAGAATTGACACCCAGAAAACTGGAACCAGTTGGGACCTTCTACAAGAGGAGGAAAAAGGGAAAGAGAAAGCTGGGCACTCGACCACTCAGACCTTTGACCTGTACAGAGATGCGAGCTGTAAATTAAAGGAATATTCTGGAGCAACTCGTGGAAGTGACCCAGGATGCTTGCAGTGTTACCTGAGAAATGTTGTAATGCTCTTCTCAAACAGCTGTGCTAGTGCTTGAGTTTGTAGAGCTATTGACAGGACACAACTGAGAATGTTGTATGTTTTGAACTGACTGCTGTTGCTCTCCTCAGGCTTTTCTCACCCAGTAGAACACCTCAGGCACAAAATGCTTGTGATTCAATGTTTTTGTTGGTCTTGGCCCTTAAAAAATGATGTATTTTGAGTAGTGTGACTGAAAGCTGTTTTTCCCAGAAACTCAATTGGTGCTTCAAAACTTAATGTCTGTGAAATATGGCAGTGATGTTTTCAAGGACTTGCCAAAGCATTTTGAAATATCCTTGAAGATATAATTCATCTATGACTGTGCCAAATGAATAATGAAATGTCATTATTGAAGAGAAACATTAGACAGGTGGCTATAATTTCTGTTGTATTTAATTCAGTAATAACTATAGTGTCTGCTCAGTGTGGCAGCTACTATTCCTATTCATTGTGTAAATAACTGGATGCATATTTAGGAACCTAAAATGAAATTTTTGTTATGCAGCACATTGGCAGACATCTCTGTTGTCAGAATTCTGTAGCTAGACCAGATTGATTGTAATCTGGGTGGACATAGAGCCAGAGGGAATGCTTCATTAAGTTTGCTATAGAGACTGACCTGAAAGAGATCAATAAAGGAAATCAGTCTGGCTAAGTGAGAGCAGGTGATATCTCTGAGCTATTAGAAGGAACCACAGGGGAAACAAAAATGATTTTTCTTTTGTCTGAAGATAGTATCTTCATGTGTAGTAGTCAAAGTACGTCTTTGCAGTTCCCTTTGGCACTTGCCTTAGAAATAGCTGTTACATGGGTCACTGCGAGCTTCTGACATTTTTTTGTCTGCTCTTGTTCCCCCCGCCTTTGTTTTCAGTGAAAATATGCTGTTTAAAACTTAATCCTTTGCTTACGGTTTTCTTGAATTATGTTGTACTGTGTTAGTTATAGGTATCTTAAAGCAATTCTGCACTCATAGGTCTTTGGAAATCTGCGTATGTTAATTTTGAGTGTCATTTTTTTAATTGACTAGAGTAAAAGTACATTGCGAGCAGTTTTGAGATACGGAGTCATCCACTGCTACTGTATCTTGTTACCGGAACTGTCCATCAGGTTTGTGTTGTATTGGAAATGTATCCTCTAGTTAGAATGAGAGTGTTTCCTCAAGAGAAAGTGGCAGCATGTGGAGTCCTCCAGTAATGCTGTGTTGTGTTATTGATTACATTAATAAACCATTTGGAAAGAGGAAGAAACAGCAAAGTTATAAATCTTGTTGTGACTACTGAATTATTTAGAATTATATGGAGGGAAAAACCCTGCTATCAATTGCAGTGGAATAAAATGCCAAATCAAAAGGAGTGCCCCCAGAATGAAGGAGTGGGAAACTGTTGTTATGCATATAGTGTTTTAATTTTAAATCGTTAGTAATAGTTGGGGAAGAGATTGTGTAACTACCGAGGGTCACAAGAGGATTAAGTTGGAGGCACAGCATTGTCCGAAAGAGTAATGTTCATGAATTATGAAGAGGGACTGCATTTTGTGTAAACTCATGCTTTGTTGGCATCATAAAGGCTGTGTTCTGGTCCTTTCTTGACAGGTTTTTTTTTTTAAGTTATGCATAAACACACACATATGTATATACTCAGTATGTATTCACATACTGTATGTATATATATACTGAGAAGGGAAGCAAGGATTATCATAATAGGAGGACCAGTGATTTCCTCTGTAAAAGAGAAAACTTCCAGGAAGAATAAGGTCATTAAAATCTTCTTAGAGAAGGTTGAAAAATTATTATTCCTTTATCTCATAACCTGAGTAATGTGAAACTAGAGATCAAAAATGAAGTCAGTAAGCATCAAAGAGATAGATTTTTCTGCACACAAGTTATAGTTAATTTACAAAACTTACTGTCATGAAGATATTTTAAATACGAAAAATAAACTCTTAGAATAGTACTGTTTGGATATTGAGTTAGTGCTAAAGAATATCCTTAAGTTCTAAGTGGTGCGGAGCTAAAGATTCAGCAGGAGAAACATCTGCTACTTGACTAGATGGATTCTTAATTTGGTTCCAGAGTAGCTGGTTTTATTTAGCACTGGAAGAAATACGAGTGGAGGAATAGGTAAATTAATATTTGTATTAACTCTCTGTACTGTTAATAAGAATGGTAGAAAGTGAAGACTGTTGTCTTGTTTTTTTTAATTACAACTCAAAATACATATATATATACCTAAATTCTGAATCTAGGATTTTTTTTACATACTCTTAGTTTTAGTGGTATGCTTGTGGTCTTCAATTCTAGAGACTTTTGAAGATTTAACTAGTGGGATTTTTAATGGGTCTTTCTTGGAATATTCTTGCAGGCACTGGAGAATGCTTACTTTCACTTCAGTCCCGTATTTACATATGAAAGCAACTGTAATTTCTCCTGCCCTTGTATGCTCATTGTTTTAAAGAAGGGTGGTATGTCTCTCTGCAACAACTAGAAGTATAGATATGTATAAACCTTACTGTTCGTCCTTTAAAACCCACACTGTGCTTCTGGAAGGCACCAGTGGGTAGATCTAGAGTATGAAGATTTCTTTTTTCACTGAGGATAACTCTGTCATATTAATCTGAGAAGTCCTGACAGCAAGGTTGTCTGTCCTATGCCTTTTTGCTCATCTCAAGGCATCCCTATTTTGCTAGGGCCCAGAAATCAGATTTAAGTGTCAATGTTCAGCTCTGTCCTTTTTTGGTCTTCTGGCTCTATTCCTGCACAATTCGTAAAAGGCATAGCTGCAATGTTTAGCTATGTTTGTGCAATCCTCTGGTGCTTCCACTTTATCTGATACTTTAGGCCGCATTAAAATCTATGGCTAAGAAGCAGAGTTCTTGTTTTCTCAGTCATTTCCAGCTCTGATGCTAATCTATGCATAACTAAACGCTACTTCATTTCTAAATGAAGCATCAAATGTATGTGCTCTTGGAATGGTTTTGTTATTCTAAAATAGGTAAATAGGAAATTTATACAATCCTAAGCTTTTGTGCTTAGTGCTTCTGTTCTGAGTAGAATTACTTCCTGTAATTGTAGATGGGTTATAATTACTATTGTCAGACCTAGCAGCCAAAGAATAAAGTAAGTCTGGTCAACATCATGTGTTTTTTTTCATGGTGATCTGAACCTTTTTCCATTTGACAGGAGTCCATGAAGAGAGGTTCGTGTTATTACTTGCCATAGGTTTGCTTTTTCTGGGGTCATGCAGCATTGTTCTCTTTACTGACAGAACTCAGCAAAGGATTTTAACTACCACCTTTTGTGGAAGTGGTGTTTGGCATCCTACCAGTTCTGTGGGTTTTGGCTCTTGAATTTGCAGCAGCCAGATACATGAGACACTGTTTTAAGCTCTCACTTTTTCACACTGTATTGCTAGTCCATAATACGCTAAGGTAATACCCAATTGTTGGAAGCGTACTAAGTTGTCTCATTGCATGAAGCTTCGAATGGGTAGTGTGGTTCAGATTAACAGTGTAGAGCTGATTGAGTTTGACAGATAGATTTCAGGCAGGATCTGGGGTGAGAAATGCAGAAAAGTGTTAAGAATTTTATCCTTTTGACAGTCTGGGAGCCCTGTGCTTCCTGAGCACCAGTGAACTCCTCTTCTGTCAGTATCAATAACATACTCTAGCCTTTATTGCATGGGTTGGTGAAGCATAATCATCTGTGAGTCATGTATTCACAATGTTAACTAAGTTTTAATTGGTGAACTTAGTCATAAAATACTCGGAACTCAAGAGGAAGTAGGACTGGGCTGAAAGTCCAGAGATGAGGAGCTGTGATTTAAACAGTCTCATTGCTGCTAACATTTCCGCACATTTCTGAGTCTGTGAGTTTTATTCCTGTGTCAGACAACTTAATGACCTAGTAGGATGTTACGTGTGAAGGAGACAATGAAATAAGATACTAAGTTTTTGAACTATAATCTCTGCTTCGTCATATGGCCTTTTAGAAGTTAGTTATCAGTAACTATAGAATATGCTGAGTTGGGCCGACCCACGAGGGACCATGAAGTCCGCCTTCTGGCCCTGCACAGGATACCCCAAGAATCACACCATGTGCATGAGTGTGTTGTCCAAACACATCTGGAACTCTGTCAGGCTTGTGCTGTGACCACTTCCCTGGGAAGCCTGTTCCAGTGCCCAATCACCTCTGAAAAGGTGAAGAACCTTTTCGTAATATCCAGCCTAAACCTCCCCTGACACAACTTCAGGCCATTCGCTCACGTCCTGCCACTAGTCACCACAGAGAAGGGCCTGCCTCTCCTTTTCCCCTCACAAGGAAGTTGCAGGCTCCCCTCAGTCTTCTCCAGGCTGAACCAACCAAGTGACCTCATCCACTCGTCACACAGCTTCTCCTCAAGTTCCTTCATCATTGTTGCCCTCCTTTGGATGCTCTTCAAGAGCTTAATGTCTTTCTTATATTGTGGCTCCCAAAGCTGCCCCTAGCACTCAAGGTGAGGCTACCCCAGTGCAGAGCAGAACGGGACAATCCCCTCTCTTGCCCAGATGGCGATGCTGTGCCTGATGCACCCCAGGACAGGGTTGGCCCTCCTGGCTGCCAGGGCATTGCTGGCTCAAATTCAATTGCGCCTGACCACGACACCCAAGGTGCTTTCCGCAGCACTGTTCTCCAGGGTCTTATTTCCCAGTCTATCCATGCGTCCAGGGTTGCCCCATCCCAGGCGCAGAATCCAGCACTTGTCTTTCTTAAGTTTCCTAGAGGTGGTGATTGCCCAGCCCTCTCATTTGTTGAGGCCTCTCTGCAGGGTCTCTGCCTTTGAGGGAGTGAATGGCTCCTCCCAATTTTGTATCACCAAATTTGCTGTGGACCTTTGAGTCTTGTGTCCAAGTTGTTTATGAAGATGTTGAGGAGCACAGGGGCTCAGGTGGAGCCCTGTGGAACCCCACTTGTGACAGGTCACCAGTCCCATGTCACCCCATTCACTGTAACCCTTTGTGCCCAACCCCTGAGCCAGCTGCTCACTCATCACATGATGTGTTTATCCAGCTGTGGGCTGGACATTTTCTCCAGAAGGGTCCTGTAAGAGACAGCATTGAAAGCTTTATGAAATTGAAAATGATTACATCAGCTGGCTTGCCTTGATCAACTGAGTGGTTTACCCTGTTCTAGAAGGAAGTCATGTTGGAGAAGCAGGACTTTTCCTCTCATGAAGCTGATTGTGATGATGGCTGTGGTGTCATGCATGCTAAAAAAGCATTAAACACATCACATATGTCATGCCACATTTGTGCACAATACATGCACAATGTCAGTCAGACTCAGAATGGAAGTTCATACAAGTTACTTTATCAAAACTGTGGTTTGTAGTCTCAGGCTGTGCTTTGCCATGTGTATGGGAGAAGGGGTATGAGGAGCTGCTTGGAGCTCTTTGTAACTTAAACAAAACATACTCCTAAACTCCTAAGGTGACTGTGCTGCTCCTGATACTGAAGCTATCCATGTTGTCTCTGCATAGTTCTGTATTTTTCTGCTTAAATCCTTGACTCTGAATATGAGTCCATGTTTCTAGATCTGAAAGTCCTTGTTTTAGTTGCTGTTAATAAGTGTTGATAGATGGGTAGACCCTTCTGAGGTCCCGGAACTGAGTCCAAAACCCCTGGTATGTTTTCCACTACTATAAATCAGGGAATATAAATGTCATTGGTGTCTTCTGTGGACTGCTCCACTTACTGGATGACTAGAAAATCCTACCATTTCTCATGCTGTAAACTCTTGATAGTAATGCTGCTTTAGCAGGGGTTTGTTTGTTGGTTTACGGCATGGCAAACACAGGAAGGAAAGCTGTACTGGAGCTCTGGTCTCTAAAAGTATTTTTATCTAACCACCTTTGGTTAGTTTGGACCGTCCTGTTATCTGTACTGTTGTGGAAAGCAGGGCATTATGCCTTCTGTGCACTGTGTCTTCTGAGCACACAAGACCAATAATTTGCCTTCCCATTTAGAAAGAATCTTTGAAGTAAAAGTTGTGGCTTTCTATAGCATCTTTATATATAAATTTGTGCTAAATATAGCTATTTTCTATGAATGCCAGAGATAATGGCTGTTTAGCTCCTTACTAATCCAAGCCTAGGCAAAACAGAAAGGAGATTTAGAAAAGAAGTTCCTACAGCTAAGTTGGAAGTTTGTCTTTTGAGATACTTTGCTCCAGTTATGGCTCCAATATATTCTAATGGCTGGGGCAGTTCTATTCATTGGAAAGAAACCATGGAACAGAAGCCGTGGTATGTCTCCATAATACCACTTTGTGTGTAAAACCACCAAATACAGAATTGTAGGACCAAAGTGTGCACACACAGGTCGGCTGTGTGCTCACCAGTAGCCCAAAAACAGATGCTCTGCATAGTTTAGAAGTATTTTTCTTTAAGGTTGAAACATGTTGGGATCTGAAATCCAATCCCTGTAGGACACTTTGATGTCATTTGCCTAAGGGCTCTCCAGAAGAAATATGTGCATTGCTGTAGGAAGCAAAAGATGTATTATTTCAATGATATTTTAGTTTGTTTTCTGTATTCTGCACATACTGGTTTTGAAACATTTATGAGCAATAATAATTTACGAATAGAAGTAGTGACTTTGGTAAACTAATTATCTCAGCAAGGTAGATGACTGTAATGTTTCCTCAAACTTTTTCAGGCCTTACTAACTTGAAGAGCGACAGAAGGATTGGCTGTGCTAGACAGTCTCTACTAAGCTAGAGTAACTAATATGGAGTGGGAGGTTTGACAGTGAAGTTCATTCTTCTCTTTCTCACCTTAGAAAATGAAAACTTTCATTTATTGATGCACACGGACTCTTTCGTTAAGAAATCAGCTTTAAATTTAATGTAAAGTGACATTATTCAGCCACACGTGTGAGAGTTCTAAAACTCTCCTACACATTAGAGAAGTTAGAAGGTTCAAATTATAAATAAATAAATATTTATGGGAATGATTAGAGTTTCTGCCTAGTTATATAGAACAAAAGGACTAGTAATCTTATGGGCATTCTTTCAGCTTTGGGAGTGATAGTTTGTTTAAATACAGGGTGGTTAATATCCTTTGTTTGACAAGCTCCATGGAAATATTTCTGTGCTCAGCTGTAACTCTAAAGAAGTGTGCTGTGTGAGGTAGGCAGCTGGAGGGAGAAGATCCAGAGTAGCCCAAAAGCAGTTCCCAGGCAAGAGGTGGTAGTGGCAGACTGAGTTGTCAGGCATGACAGGAAGGAACATACTGTTGGCTTCCCGAGGGACCTGTCAAGGTGTCTCCAGTTTCCTCTACAGCCAGAAGTGTACTGAGTTACCCTGCAGGTCTTACTTGAATGGCTGGTGACCTGTATGCAGATCAGGGTCTGGCATTTGATTTTGCTTCATTTATATTTGTGATCCTAACAGGTCTTCAGATGCACATTCGTACAAAGAGTTTCCTTCCCTCTCTGCAGCAAATCCTTCCTTTTTTCTCTCCTGCCTGAGCTGCGAGAAGTCAAAATGAAACATGGGCATCCACAGATCAGCCCTGTCCCTCTGACTTGTTTAGATGTGGGGGCCTTTGCATAAGATACTTAAAACTGTAGTTCACAGTGGTCACTTGGCAGAATGGCCAAGCTGTCCCCAAACATTGTGTGTCATGAGTCTGTATACACTTGTCCACATAACACACATCCCACTTCTTCTCATAGAACTCCTTGTTCTCACCATAGAATCATAAACAGAGAATTATTTAGGCTGGAAAACACCCTTAAGATCATCAAGTCCACCACTAAACCGTTTACCTAAGCTCCACATCTACACATCTTTTAAGTACCTCCAGGGATGGTGGCTCAACTGCTTCCCTGGGCAGCCTGTTCCAATGCTTGATGACCCTTTTGGTGAAAAAATTACTCTTAATGCCCAATCTAAACTTTCCCTGCCACAGCTTGATGCCATTTCCTCTTGCCCTGTCTCTTGTTACCTGGGAGAACAGGTAACACTGTACCCCCACCTTACTACAGCCTACTTTCAGGCAACTGTAGAGACTGATAAGGTCACCCCTGAGCCTCCTTTTCTCCAAGCTAAACATCGCCAGCTCCTTCAGTTGCTGCTCATAGGACTTGTGCTCCAGACCCTTCACCAGTTCCACTGCCCTTCTCAGGACATGCTCCAGCACCTCAATGTCCTTCTTGCAGTGAGGGATCCAGAACTGGATGCAGGATTTGAGGCGTGGCCTCACCAGTGCTGGGTACAAGGGGGAAATCCCTGCCCTGGTCCTGCTAGCCACACTATTTCTGCAACAAGCCATTGGCATTCCTGGCCACTTGGGCACAACTGGCTCATGTTCAGCTGGCTGTCAGTGATCTTTGTAACTTATCTTTTGGTCTATATTCAAGGCAAAATAAATATCTGCAATCTTCTTTTTCCTTCTGTTATTAAGATAAACCTGTAACACTCTACTGCTAGCCCCTCTATCAGATGGAGTTGTTAGTAATGACATGATCTGGAAGTTTTCATATCTACAAGAACAAATTACAATTTTTTTCAGCTGTATAGAGCCTTTTGTCCAAGAAGGACAAAATATTTTAGGTACTACATTTACAACTAAGATCTAAGGAATGTTGTTTTGTCTGATGTCCGTTTATCTCATGCCATGTTTTCCACATAAGCAAGCAGAGGCATGAAGATTCATATTAACAGTATAATTGAAAACGCATTTCAGATGTTTCACCTGGTAACTTCTCTTTGATTCTGTTTGAATCTAACTTTCTTCAGTAGTGCATTTGGTGGTTAGGACTGGCTTCCAAAAAACCTCTTTGTAGAAGTGATACTTAAATAGTGTTCCAGAGGCTGCATTAGATAGAGAGCAGCTGAGGCAGCTAAGGAGGCTGTCTGCTCTTTCAGTCTGTAAATAGGTCTCTTCATACAGGGAGAAATGTAGCAATGATAAATAAAATTTCTGTAAGTA
The DNA here is from genome assembly GCA_013398055.1 of Ifrita kowaldi. NCBI lineage: Eukaryota > Metazoa > Chordata > Aves > Passeriformes > Cinclosomatidae > Ifrita > Ifrita kowaldi. Next base: position 68,099 of record VZRS01006856.1, on the reverse strand, counting down.
ATACTCTACAAATTCTACAAATAATAGTTCTGTCTGGTGTAATGCACACCAAGATAAAGCTGTTTGTCAAAAGTCTTGGTTTATTTTGGGTAATAGTGTATATATATTACCCAGATCCAGTTTGCAGAACTCTCTTCTACAAAGTATTCCTGAAGAGGAGACTTTAATAATGGAAAGAATTGAATATATGGATGATCAAGATGAAGATAAGTCCTTATTAAGATAAATCCTTAGTGTATTGCATAGGGAAAAAGGACACTAAAAGCTATGTATTAAAAGCCCTTGCATTTGGAAGTAAGCAATCTATTAGGAAACAAGCTTGGAAGGAAATGAATTTTTGGATAGGCAGCTTATAACATTGGAGGCTTCCTTACCTCTGCAATTTCTGACATACCAGGGCTCCAGTCTGATTTGGAAGTTGCTAATTTCCTAGAAGCATTGAGTCAGATGTTCAGTGTCTTCATTATAGATAAATTGAAAGAAACCTCTCCTAGGTAAGGCACTTCCATTAGGCAAGTGTCAGGTACAAAGGAAAACTTAATGTATGTTTGAATTTTGTTGTAGGCAACTTGATCTTTATTGTGCTGCACCAATTTGTTTAATGGAGAGAGTTGAGCTTTTTAGAAGTTTTGGATATGTGATGCAGAGCTTCTGTTATTTTTCAGCCAACTTTCTAACTTCCATCAGTTCAGGTTCATTGTTCCTCTCCCTGAAATCTGTAGACCAGTTGTATTTTGAATATGCACACATAAAAAACCCCTGCAAACCCAAGAATATTTTCTTTCTGTCATGAGTGTTGTGTTACACAATGTTCATGCCTTAAAAATGATCAAGAACAACATGGTGGAATAGCCAGGGAGGGGGACTTCACAGTATTTTGTGTCCTTCTCTTTTATACTGCATTGTGAATTAGTCTTTTCAACTCAAATACCCAAACTTTGGAAAACCCAAAGCTAGATGGAGAGTGCCATTGTCTTTTACTGAGGACTGTGTTGGATTCACCACTACCTTAAAGGAGGAACTGTAGCAAAGCTTTGTGGTAGTAACATGAAGAAGTGCAGAATCAGCAGCTATATCGGTTTTAATAATGTTTGCAAAGAATACGAATGTTTGATTTTTATTTGTTTTCCACACCAATGTTTTTTTTTTCCTTTTCAACAGGATCCACTCTGTGTAGCTATGAGCTACAGCCAACAGAATATACTACAGACCCAAGGGCTGCCAAGTTATGTCCTAAATATCCTGTTCCAGAGAGGTAATATTAACAAGTTGTCTGATTTGGGGTGGAGGGAGCAGCGATTTGTTTTGATCATGACAGTTCTTTAGATAATACCAACACACGTTCACTCTTACTCGGTAGATGTTTTAGTGTATTATTGTATATATTTATAAAATACTCTTTTTTAAAAGGTAGTGAAGATAACTCTCAAAGAAAAACCCAGATTTTCCATGTATAGGTTACTGAGACTATTGAGCGGACAACTTCAAATTCTCTTCTGTCTCACATGACTGACACTGTTCTAAGTATCAGCTGTTTTACTGCCTTTCACCCTATCTATAGCCAGCTGCCTGTGAGCAATGCAGATCTGAGACAATCATGGAACAATTTTAATCTTTGGGAGGAAAAATTATGTAGGAATGCACAGCTCTCTGCAGCGTTCACTTCTTGTACCTTACCTCAGCCAGTCAGATAGATGCAAATGGCTTCATTTTTTACTCTTTCAGTCCCCAAACGACTGATATAAGGATAGTCAAGTACCAAAAAGAGGGCTGTATTTTATTAACAGATCATTTTTAGGTTTATTGTTTTAAATATTATGTTAGACTGCTGTTTGTGAAGTAGGATTGCAAAGTTCATAGCTTCATAAATTCTTCTAGCTATACTGGTTGGACCTTTGGAGATGAGCATTGCTGGGAAAAGAAGTGATCTGTTAGCTGTTGTGCACAGCCTTCTGTCAGTAATTGCACTAACTCAGGAAGAACCATGTTGTGTTTTCTCAAAATTTATCTTCTCAAATATACTCAGTAGTGGGTGGTAACTGCAGAGTCTTTTTTTATGCATAGTTTTCTGTTATGTTTTTAGTAAATGTGATATTTGTGTCAGTTCTACAAACTCTTGATTTTAAGTCTTTCTTGTTTACATGATAGCCTCCCCACTGAAATTTTTTTTTAATATTATAGTGACAATTAGCGGCAGCTGGAATATTAACTTTTTTTTTACTTTTTCCCATATAGATTAATATTCCATGCAGCTAGCCAGCTGTTACAGCAGTAATACAAAAACAAATGAAAACTTCAGTGCCAGCTTGCATACTGAAAAGGCTTGTTAGTCTTAATTTTTGCCAGAATTATATTGACTTCTCATTGTGTGTTCCGATGTCATTCAGTCTCAATGAATATAGCTTAGTAAGAAAACAGAAGGATGGAACAATGTGTTAGAGCTCTAATGATGCTATGTAAACTCCTCATAAAAACTACCTCAGGACTTATTTTAGAGAAGCTATTGTGTAGGTTGGGTATTTCCCCTTTCTGACATGGTATTACTAAAATGTACAATATGTTTGAGTATTTGTGAGATTGAAAGTCTGAACTTAATGCCCTAAGGCAAAAAAGGCCAATGTTGTATCTGCAAACCACTGGTTTTCTGTTTTTAATAGTTAAATTATTTGAGTAAGTGTAATTTGAAGGAGGAATGGAATCCTCTTGAAACAACCAAGGGGAAATCCAACTTCTTGTAGACTGAGGCATTCAGGAAGAATTTACCTAACAGATTTGATCTGTGTCATCATTTAACCCCATCCAGCTACCCAACCCCCCACAGCTACTTGCTCACTTTCCCACCAGCAGGATCGGGGAGAGAATTGGAAGGGTGAAAAATAGAAAGTGTGTGGGTTGATATAAAGATGGTTTAACAGGGGAAGGAAAAGCTGCACACACAAGCAAAGCAAAACAAGGAATTAATTAATCACTTCCCATGGGTAGTCAAGTGTTCAGCCATCTCCAGGAGAGCAGGGCCTCATCACATGCAACAGTTATTCGGGAAGACCTACACCATCGCTTCAAATGTGCCCTCCTTCCTCTTCTTCCCCTCATTTTATATCCTGAGCATGATGCCATGTGGTCTGGAATATCCCTTTAGTCTGTTGGGGTCACCTGTCCTGTGTCTCCTCCCAGCCTCCCATGCACCCCCAACTTCCTCACCATCGTGGCAGTGCAAAAAGCAGAAAAGGCCCTGGCCCTGTGCAAGCCCTGCTGAGCAATAAACATCTCTGTATTATCAACCCTGTGTTCAGCACAAATCCAGAACTCATCCCCGTACCAGCCACTGTGAGGAAAATTATCTTTACCCCAGTTGAAACCAGCACAATCTGTCAAGGTTTATGAACCCTCTGATTCCCATTAGTTCCATGGGATGGAGGTAGCATATGGTGTGAAGACTGTGCCTTGATGTTTTCCATTTGATGACCAGGCTTCTTCACAGCCTTCAACTGATGCTGTCAATGGACTCTTAGAATCCATCTTCAAGGTATTACGTCCAATTTTGACAGAGCAGTACGGTCTAGCAGTGCAGTCAGCAATATCTGTTTCTTCCACACCCAGCCTCAGTAGACATGACTTCACTGTTTAGAGGGTTTGGAGGAAAACCTGTCCAGTCCCTGTGGCATGTATCTATAAACCAGCTGTGCTGAGCTATGCCAAGGGGCTGCCCTGTGGAGGTTATAAAGAGCAGCTAGCTGTGGCATTCCAATTAGACTCCTCCTCCCCTCACACAGGTTACTGTATTTGCCCATGGGTAGTAGTGAACGGAAAAACTCTTTGAAATCTAGTACTTGAGTAGTCAGATGGATCTTCTAACTTCATTTGAATATTGCTTTAAAAATACAGCTTCTGAGACCATCATGTGCTGGCTTGAACTTTATTCGTTCTTGTTTATGATTAAGCATCATGTTGCTCTTCTTAGAAATTTGCAATTCCTTTTCAGTAGGTAATATACCAAGATTTAATCAAGAGGTCATATAAAATAGCACTGGTCATGGCGAATAGATCTATTAATTGTGGTTTTTATTAAGGCACTTTACCTCACCTACTCATTCAGTCAGAACCACTGAAGTAGAAGCAGATCTCAAAAGTGGAGTCTCAGGAGTCCCATTTACTCAAGAAAGCTTGTAGGAATCACTAACCTATTTTTTTTATTAATTAAAACAAACTTAGCAATTAATTACATTGAAAATAGGTAACTTAAACTAGGTAGTGAAATTGCTTTAGGTTAAGGGATATTAGATAAGTAATATAAACTCTGATGCAAAAAGCATGTTTTCCTCTGTTGGGATGTATTTTGGAAGAGTACTTTAATCCCATTAGTTCGCCTTTCAAAGTGGTTTTTTTTTGTATTTGGATGCAGGAATGACATTCTTTTGCCTACTCCCACCTCAAAATTTGGGTTTTGTTACTGGTAGTGACAACTTATAAATGCTCTAGGCTTTCTGCAAAGTTGTAGTAGTTAACAACTAAATAAACCTCTCAAATTTCAGTCTTTCTCAGTAATACTGCATATAATGAGCAGCAGTATTTCAAAATAGGTTGTGTTGTAAGAGGCTAAGAGGATACATGGACTGCCTTTTGAGTAGGGCAGCCATCATTATGGGTTTAATTTGTTTTTTAACAACTGTGACTAGTGCACAATTACTTTGCTGTGCTTAACTGCTGTATTCATTACTATCCAAGAGTAGACCATCAATATGAGCATCTCCAAATACATTTACCTACTCAGCACAGTAAGCCTAGAACCATAAAATTTGCAATCAACAGTGACTTCAAACGAAAACCTAGGATCTACTAATTACCTAGATATGGCAGGTGATCATAATTTCTCCCAATTTCTTTACAGAATAATTACACATTAATGGTTTTCAGCATGTCATCCTTTTTCCCCAGAGAAACAATGGATTGGAAAGATGTGCCTAAGGCAGCTGGTTTATTCACTTCGTGTTTAAAATGATGGCTAGAATTTTGGAAAGACGTGGCTTTAAAAAACAGTTATTGAGGACAGAAAATGGTTGATTTATAGGTCATTGCTGAAATGGGGAAACTGCAGAAAATTATGTTCCTTGCTGCTAGAGTCCACTGAAATCTTTCACATAAGGAAGATGGGGCAGGGTGAAACAATACAAAAGACATTTTTTCATTGGATCCAGTTACAGGAAGGAACATGTAATTAATGTCTGAAATGTAATTGGGAATTGATCAAATGATGTAATAGGCCACTTTGAGATCTGACATATTTTATGAGCAAGACAGGCAGCTACTAAAGGGGGAGACATGAAGAAAACAAAATTACCCACTTTTAAAGGAAAGTTTTTGCTCTCTTGTATTTTTCTCTGATGGACTTGATAGCAGGTTTTCTGAGTATTCTGCAAAGTTCAGTGCATAGTCTCAATAGTTTTTTGTGAGGGTGCTTCCAAAACTGTTCAAAGCAATAGAGACACCCTGGCATATTTTGCGTAATTTTAAGTTAATAAATACAAACACCGTGATTGTAAAATTCAATACAAGAACAAGCTTAGTATGGGGAAAGACTAGGAATAAATACGTTGGTTTTGCTTGGCAGCAGTTGTGAATGCTGATGGCCTTTAGCACAAAATGTATACTCTCAAGAAGTGTATTGTTATTCTGCAATTTCCTTTGCTGCAAATACGGGCCAGTATTCCATTCTAACATGAGTGAAAGGTATTGTTTCAGCTGCTGGTTCACCACTTGAAAGAAAGACATTTAAGTGGAAATAGGAACATACACTTTCTGAGCCTTGTCATTTAAGGGTGGGAGGGTAATAATTTCCTATTGGAATGTACACTCCAGCCTCACAGGGTTGTGTGTAAGAGCTGCATCGCTTTCCATTATGATCATCCTCATTTCAGCAGCACTTGTGCATTCAACACATGGTTTCTGATTACGATGTTATAAGGGTAGAATGATTGCATCTATTCACCTTTCATTTGTGTGTTGATGTGGCATTTATATTAAGTAGGAGTAATTTTTTTTTCTGATTTTTTTTTCTTGTGTCACCAGTGCACCTATTCCATTCTTCCATCGCTGTGCTCCTGTGAACATTTCCTGCTATGCCAAGTTTGCAGAGGCCCTGATCACCTTTGTCAGTGACAGTAGTGTCTTACACAGGCTGATTAGTGGAGTTATGACCAGCAAAGAGATTATAATGGGACTTTGCTTGTTATCACTAGGTAATTGTTTTTCTCATTACTAGCTATTTCTTAGTGTACTGCATTAGGAGATTGTTAACACACTCTTAACCACAATATGAGCAAAAAACACATATAATAGCAACAATCCCTTAGTAGATTATTCAGAATGCTTTTTTAAAACTTTATTTGAGAGCTGGGTAACTTATTCAGAAGTATTATACATATGCATTCCTGGTTTTATTTCTCTTCTACTGATTATGAGATGGTGGATGTGTGGCTGTTAATTAGGCAACATTAGTTTTAACAGTTAAGAGAGCATCCCCTTTTTCAAATTTTTATTATAGTATTCCCTTTTCCCATTTCTAGTAGTCATCTTCTACCAAGTCCAAATAAACCCTTTCTAAATAAAAAGGACAGGGTGAGAAATGCACAATGTTGGATGTAGGGGATTTCATTTGTTTCATGTAACGTATTTGCGCAAAGATATGAGAACTTTCAGAGTGAAAACAAGAAAATTAAGTGCCCATTTGTTGTATTGTATGTTACCTCCTTCTTCCCTTCTTCCGAAATTAAAAATTTCAGGTCTTTGAAAATCTCAGCCTTGTCTAAAGAGCTGGAAATTCCCAACAGTACAGAGGTGCTGGATTGTTTCTATAGCTGCGAGATGCCTCTAGCCTATAGAGTGACACTTTGCGCTAGAGCTGTCTTAACAAAATCATCTTGTTTAGAGTGGAATGTTGCCCACCCACATAAATTGCATTCCTAGTGAGTCTGTTTTACTCATACAACGTATAAAATCTGAAATCCTAAAGTGGGAGGATCAAGATATTAGCTATGCATATGAGCAGTATATAATTTAGAAAGAAACACTACAAAGCTGTATTAGATATAGGGATCCTTTGTTTTCAGTTTGCTTTTGTGGTTAAAAAAAAAGGGGGGAGGAGGAAGGGAAAAAGAAAGGAAAAAGAAGAGAATGCTTGATACCATTAACCCCCCCCCCACACACACACCCAAAAGACCACTGTGTATGTTTTCAGCTGTAACTGGAAAGCTGTTTATTTTTATATCTTGATAGCTTCAGTATTTGGTAGTAATGGGGGAAAACTGTTTGGAATCTGAAAGCTAGTGGCTGATTCGCAGTGCTACTGTTCAGTTAGAGTCAGAAGTTAGTGCATAATTTACATACAGGTAATTTTTAAAATAGTTTTCATAATTTCATAGTTAAAAATTATTTATTTTAGAACAGTGGGTTAGACTGTGATTCAAAAAGCTGGTTTCCAGTGGCTTGCATGTAACTGCTGAACACAAACATGTATGTGTTAAACTATGAGTATGCACTTGTACACCCCACTCACTTAGCCTTAACTGGCTGTATAGTTTTTTTACTTATGACTGGCATGACATTTTGGAATACACAGATATCATATTAACTGCACTTATTTCAAATGTGTATTTGAGTGCAGACTCTGCTCTGGTCCTCAGGAGGTGTGCTCATGTTCCCAGACTCAAAGTACTGTCATGTCTTGCTGTTTGTTTGTTCATTGTCTAAGTACATCTCTGTCTGTATGCACGCGTTATGTCTTGTATTTAATGTATCGTGTAAATGTATTTATGCTCTCTCTGTTTTAATCAACATTATCAAATCAGAAGCTGTAGAGGTGCCCAATTTTCTTAACTATCTATTCAATAAGTTTGTAAGCCTGAAGAAATCTGTCTGTAAAAATTGTGTTGGAAGGCAGTTATCTTAGTGCAGTGGGAAAATTAGGAAGGCTATTTCTACTTGAAGTAATTAGTCTGCTTATTTTATTTGTCTTCTTTTGCAGTGTTGTCCATGATTTTGATGGTTATAATAAGGTACATTTCAAGAGTACTTGTATGGATTTTAACAATTCTTGTCATTCTGGGATCACTTGGTAAGTCTTGTTTGTCTCCTGTTTTGAGCACCCAGTTCTAATCCTTGTGCTCCATGTCCTCAGCCCAGCTACATGCCACACAGATCTTGGATCATGCATTTCCCTTCAGCCTTTTTTTGAGTCCCTTTCAAGATGCACATGAGAAATGCCACTTTAGTAATTGCAGACCTCTCTCAGAGTACATTGCTCCTTGGATATTTGCATACCCTGCTTGGCAGGCAATCTTCGTGTCAGCTTAGCTCACTAGAGCCCACAGGTGTCAGTGCAGGAGATTCTTCACTTGTAGCACTTGTAGCACAACCCTAAATGTTGTCTGCTTCTTAACCTGCCTTCCAAATAGGTCAGCATGGCAGCACACCTGGGTGTGTCTGATGGCTGGTGCGTGAAGAAATCAAAGGGCAGCTATTGCTTGTGCAGCTGAATATGTTTACAACCCTGACATGTTCATCAGCCCCTTCAGTTCTTTGAGTAGCTCTTTAAGACCTGTTATTGAAGAGAGGAAGTAAAGGTACTTGTCTAGAAATTCTAATAAAATCCTTATATTTCCATATGACTCAGGAGGATCTGCGTGACCTAGATCATGTGTGAAACGCAACCTGCCATGCTGTCTTGGAAATGACCAGAGGTTGTCTCTTCCAAAATGATGTAGCTTGTATGAAAATAGCCTTATTTTATCACATTAGCTTTTAAATTTGTAAAACTAAAGTTTTGTACACTTCTTACTGAGTAGCTAAGCCAAAATGTCTGGGCAGATGACTGTAGGGAAATAAAAAACATACAATAATCATATTAGGAAGCACTAGTGATTTAATTCTTGCAATTCATGACTGCAATGGATGGAAAAAAATCAGCAGATCATCTGTGTTTTTTTCAGGATCACTTTTGGTTTTCTGCTTAATGGCCTCACAATCTATGACCAGGGAAAAGGAAAAATGTAGATTTCTTTTTTTTTCATTTATATTCTCTTTAGAAGCTGAGCAACCACGTTGAGTGAAAGAGTTGAATGACTTACGTTATTGGCATCTGTTACTATATTCTAAAAAGTTTCATCCATTACACAGCCTGAATAAAAACTTGTCTTCTCTGACACATACTGCTTATTCTGTCTTGGCTGTTTGTTTAGGAGATGTCGAAAGAGCTTTCTTCATTTTAGACTTGAACAGAGTACCTTTAGCAAAAACATGTGATCACAGAATCACAGAATGGATAAGGTTGGAAGGGACCACAGAGGCTCATCTGGTCCAACCTCCTGACTAAGCTCATGCATTTGATTTGCATTTGATTCAGAAATACCACCAGAAGAGAGAAGGATACTCAAAAGAGCAAAGAAATGTATCAGAGAGGAGAGGTTGTCTCCCTGAGGGGCTGGGGTCCTGTGTTTCAGAAAAGTTCTACCTTGGAAAGGCAACTAGAATAGGGGAGTGTTATTCTGGCCATAAGGCTAGGATTTCATAACAGTGATGAGAAGATAGTACCTCACGTTGTATTTGCCTCTTGTGCCTTTCACTAATGTTTTTTTCAGTGTTCAAGATGTAGTCTGAAGCAAGTTCAGCTACATATCATTAAGGTGCTGTTTCCAGCACCAGGCTGATCCTTGTTTTGATTACCCAGAAATGGTAGACTCCTTGTTTTGTTGTTGTTATTTCTCATCCTAGTCCAAAGGTGTGTCTCTGTTCCCCCTCCTAAATTCTTACTCCCTGCATTGTTATACGCACATATACATCCATACATATAGCCTACCATAGAACCATTTATTCTTCCTTTTGTTTCTCTATTACCTGTCTAGTGGGAGCTGTGCTATTCATTGTTAGGGCTCCCCATGAAGTAATCCTTCCATGCAGTTTACCCTAGAACACAGAATCAAGGTTCTGCAAGTGTCTTAAGTGGTCATAGTATGGTGAGACTGTGAAGAGTAGATTCACTTGAGAAAAGGGCAACAGAGGACAACTAAGTACTTCTCCCTCCTCTTAGGTTCCTGTTGGGTTGAGCATCAGTGCTCTTGAGTGTTCAGTACCAGACTAGACTTAAAATGAAACAACTGTTTCATTTCTCTGGGGCTAGGTAATATGACTGTGTCACACAGAAGATGTATCATTTGTTTATCTTTTTTGTTTTCTCACTGAAACGTAGGTGGTACAGGAGTCCTGTGGTGGCTCTATGCTAAACAACGACTATCGGGCAGTGCTCTTGAGACTCAAATAGCCAAAGACAATCTTCAGGCTCTCTTGATCTATGCCATTGCAGCTACAGTCTTCACGGTATGGTTTGCTAATGATTGCATTATTTTCTTGTTCTTGTCTTCCTGTTGGTCTCTGGTTTTTTATTCAGGTGAAAGCATTGTGTTGCACACATTTTTGAACAGTTTATTTCTGCCGCAATTTCTTTTGAAGTTATTTTCTTTCATTATGTTATTTTTTTAACTTTCAGGAACTGTTCTGTAATACCTGATTATGAGTCAGGGGAGACTTTCTAGGAACTGTTCTCTAATATCTGATTTTGAGTCAGGAGGGACTTTCTAACCCTGCAGCTACTTTCATCTACTGTAAAATGTCCACAGGGACTTCCAAGAATAGGTATGATATTGGACTGCCAATCCAAAGAGATTTTTCTTAGGTTCTCAATTCAGAGATGCTTAGTCATTTCAGTGTATTTAGAAGTCCTTAGCCTACTTCTGAAAGAAGTTGTTCTCAAATCATTGTGAATTGAAATACTAACGCTGATTATTGAACGAGTTTGTCTTTTTTGGGCCTTGCTGTTCATTTCAGAGTCACTGAATTTACTACCAAAAACTGACAATGTTTGACTAACTTCGCAGGAACTGTAGACTCCCTGTTTTGTTCTTCTTTTTTTCACATCCTAATTCAAAAGTTCCTCTCTGTTCCCTCTCCTAGATTTTTAGTCCCTCCATTATTATACACATATATACGTACATGCTATAAGACCACCACACCATGGTCAGATATAAATTTTAAATTGCCTTTCTGCTAAAACTTGCCAATTTCACTGTTTTGTAAAACATAATTGAGGGTAGAACCTGGTCTTATCTAATCAGCTTGAGGCTGATGATGATTCCAAATATATAATATAGAGAATGGAATTCCCCAATAATGAATTGCTATATTGGAAAATAATTTGTCACCAGAGGAAGCTGATAGAGGTTTTACATTTTGTTCTTGTGATCTTCTAGATAGAGTATCTGTTAGTTTAGTGTGTTTGAATATCCTGGCTATGCAAAAGAATAGCTTGATTTTGCTTCAGTACTCTAAAATGTGATTTGGAAACTTCCCCTTCTAGGTTATCTTGTTCTTAATCGTGTTAATTATGCGCAAAAGAGTAGCTCTCACCATTGCCTTGTTCCACGTGGCCGGCAAGGTCTTCATTCACCTGCCGCTGTTAGTCTTCCAGCCATTTTGGACATTCTTTGTGCTTATCCTCTTCTGGACATACTGGATTGCAGTCCTGCTTTTTCTTGGTACTACAGGTAAGCAGCTGTCACTTATCCTAAATACATTTCACTTCATTTTTGTGTGATTTTAAGCAGAGTTGGCTAAAATGCATTTGGGAATCTCAAGGAAAAAAGCCCACTTGTTGTGCTTCTATTCCTGTCTGCTTCACTGACTTCAGAACACTTGTTTCAAGAAAGTTATTGTGCATTTGAGTGTGCATTCCCAGCATGGTACTTCGTGTGTGATGCTGGCTTTTTGATTTGATGCAAGCTGGCTTGCTGCAAACCATTAGACTCTATTAATAAAACTGCTGTAGCAATTTTTCAAATTATCCCTCAAATTTTACACACACAAATTAAAGACAGCGTAATCTTGGAGCTAATGTCACCAAGTGTTGTAGACAGTACTCACACAGATGAGTACACAGTAAGGGAAGGGCCATTGCACACAATTACTGTCTCCCACAATGTAAATATTGTGTAATTAGTTTTCAGTTGTTTGTATCTTAGATGTCCAGTATTATTCCAGAATCATTAGGGAGATTTTTCTGCTGTTTGTACACTGTATTCAGAGAGCAGCCAATGTACTCTTAATTCCTGCCTGCTCTTCAGTACATAGAACGTGAAAGCTTTATTTGTATTCAGGATATGACAAGAGGTTCTAGAATTAATCAATCCTATAGGTCCAAATCTTAGTTATTTCAGCAGAGAAAACACAGCAGATGCTTTTTAAAAAGTGTGTTATTTTGCAGTATATTGTAGACAACAGAGACTGTCATTCATTATTAAATATCTTAACATTTTGAAAAGTGTTGTTTACTACTGATGCAAAAGTAGCAGTATTTCAAGTCACAAAGCTATTTCACAGTAACACAAGATAAGTATTTTTCATATCCTGAGCTCTTAGCAAGGGTTGGAGGCAATAGAATTCATGTGTTCTTGGTCTCATTAGTTGAAATTTTTAGTTTTCATTGCACGCTGTGCAATGTGCACAAAATGGTCACCACTGAAAATCTCAGCCCTGTGCTTCACTTTCTGAGTCAGACCACTGCACAGGCACTAAATTTGTAGCAGAATGTAGTCTGATTTTATAGGTAACTGACAGAACCTTTCAACTGGCCTTGATTCTGCGAAAACTAATTTTTTTTTAGCTTATATGCACTCAAACAAAATATTCATGCAATAAGGCCAAATCCTTGTTCACTGAAACCAGATTTCAGTAGTTAACTTACTCACAAGAAAACATTAATTTTATATGTAAGTATAAAAACATAGCTAAGAATGTGAATAATGTGCTGTCAGTGCTAAGTCAAAAGAATGGTTTTTCAAGGTATGCACTTTATGCACACAAAGTTACTTGCAGTGTTTTTCTGAATCCCATCAGCTGTTCATGTAACTGTTGTATAAGATGAAACATCTCACTGTGCGTTAACACATTGAAATAGACCTTATCCTAGGAGTGTTCTGACATGCTGTCAGTCTCTGTACGTGATTCATGTTGGAGAAGGAGTCAATGAATTCTTGAATATATGAAATCATATATTTAGAATTTCTAAGGCTGTTCCATATGTCTGTTAATAGCTTTAAAGCTACAAAAACTTACCATAAGGAAAATAAAAGTGATTGTCAATGTTGACATCTAGATGTAAGGAGCTGATACTGATTCCTGCTGTATAAATAATACTGATAAAGCAGCAAACTCAATTTAAGAATGACTGAAGTAGACTTCCATTATGTTTAAAAGCTCTATCTTTCTTAAGAACAATCTTCCTGAACATGACATTTAAAACTATGAGTAGAAACTGGAGGGTTTCTGCTGTAACTGGTTATGAACCATATGCTTCCTTCTTTGTCAGTTGATGTAAGCATAATTTTCTTCTTTACCCTCATTTATTTCTAGGTAGTCCTGTCCCAAATGAAGAAGGATTTGTTGAATTTCAGATGGCAGGTCCTTTAAAATACATGTGGTGGTACCACGTAGTGGGACTCATCTGGATCAGCGAGTTTATCCTAGCCTGCCAGCAGATGACAGTAGCAGGGGCTGTTGTGACATACTATTTTACCAGGTAAGGATAACTTAGATAGCTCTATCACGAGTAGCCTACACATTGACTTAACAGAAATAATGAGGGGCAGAGGTTTTGGGGAGAATACTTGAGTCCATTGTGAAAGCTGGGGAGCAGTTAAATTGCCTTGACCCTTTTAAAATCATATGAAGTCCTGAAATATCTGTTTTGCCAGTTATAGATGGTGCTCTTGACATATAAGACTTGAAGTCTTATTTGCCTTGTAACCTGTGCACATGCTACAGAGATGGGTGGTTGTTTACAAAGTAGGATGCACCTGGAAGGTCATCTGTTTTGCTAATAATTAATACTGGTAAGATCCATAGAGGTTAAAAAAATAATGAAAGCAATTGATTATTATTTTAATTGCAAAACAGTGCCCTTTAAATTATTTACAGTGCTTCACTAATCTTCATTAATCTTTCTTTCATGAGATTACTTAAGATCGTACTAGATTCATCATTTACATATAGATTCTGACAAGATCATGTGCAAGTAAAAATTATTGTAAAATTTTAAAGCTCCATATATCATTGCTATATTTGTGAACTAAGTTGTGTATCAGTTTTTTGAATAATGTATGCAGATATTTTTCTAGTGCATGATTCAGATCACAAATGTTTAATTGGTTTGTCTTTTAAATTGAGGCTGTTATCTGAGCTATGTTTTAGTCCTTTTCTGCCGTACTCTTTAAAATAATACCAAAAGCAAGGAATCAATTTACTGTGCTGTCAGAAGTTTTGTTATTTTCTTAATGATGAAGTTCTCCAGTATACCAATGAAATACATCTATGAAACTATTACAAGATGTTACAGGAATATAATCTTGTGAATAATTAAACTAGATTAAGTATGGAATGAGGAAAATACAGAGGGAAGAGAATAACTCTGCATTGAAATAAATTGCTTAGCAACGTATATGCTTCATCTGTAAGTTTATGTATTTCCTATCACCTGAGGGTGAATGATTTTCATTTTATCCATACTCTATAATTCCATAACAGCAATTTTATTTTAAGTTAGTAAATACTCATTTTTATCTTATCTTCTTTTTGCATTTTAAGGTGCAATCATAATTTGAAAAGTGACTTGTAAAAATGGAAAAGGCATTAATTTGCACTTACCCATTATTTTGCATATGAGCAGCTTCCCAAATCAAATGAGATGAGGTTATCCATGGAGAAATGTTTTTTATGTGTTCACTGCTCATTCACCTTAGCCAGATGGATTCCTTTCAACTCAGGCAATAAAAGGCCTCAAAGTGTTTTGCATGGCAGACTTTGCCCTGAACATGAGAAAGTGTTTGTGTTGCCTGGGCGTAAGACTCAAGCCATTTATGTGATTGTGCCCAACAAGGGAGTAAAATTTGTCTTCCCCTAAAAGTTAATTGAATGACCGTACGGGATAAACCTATTTTAATCATTAACATCTCAGATTATGTTACGCAGATACTAGTTTCGTGGAATGAAGAACCTACTTTTATTATCTTTTCTGAATGAAATTTGCATCTCTCCCAAGCTGGGGAGATCCTTTATTTTTTGAATGTTAGCACATGTTTCTTAATATGCTTATTATCATGCTCTTATTTCTAATAAAGAAGAAGAGCCATTCTTTAAATGTTTAATAGTGGTATTCTTTGAGAGAGACATATAAGTGAGTTTCTTGGTAGAAAAGTGGCTTCAAACTGTGAAAGTATTTATCTGATAAATTAAAAATATTATAGCTACATTGCATTAAATAACTTGTTTAAAGGCTCAACACTTGGTACCTTGAGGACGTAATAGCTAAATCAGAAACGCAAAAAATCTGAGAAAAGACTTTACCTGATCAATTAGTAATATCCTCTCCAAAGTCCACACAAAGATCTCCAACGGAACAAGAGGGGAGAAGGCAAGTTTATCAGTAGACTGACTAAAAAAGTATTAGCACAGTTTCTTACTGTTTTAGAAGGTTTTGAATTGCACACCATCCAATGTGACTTCACGGGAACTGCCAGTTGTTAACAGTGGTAATGAAGCCAACTGCTAGTAAGACTACCTGTCACCCATGAGTATTTTCAGTTGCTCAGGGAATCGCTGACAAAGGTATTGGCAAAAGCAGGTTAATATGAAAGTGAAAGTGTGACAGAGTTCATGGACAAGATTCACTTTACTACTTAGTAGATGGTTAAAGCACACAGAGGAAAAGTAGGACCGAAATCTAAAATCCATTGATCTAAAACTAAACCTAAAATTATTTATGTGGAAGCTGGGGATGGAAAAAGGTTAAGGATGAGAAAGGATAAGGATAAAAAAGGAGTAAGGGAGACCCTCCCACTGAGTGACAATGTTAAGAGTGGACCCTCTTGCCACTTTTAACCCCAGACTTGACCAACACTTTAGGCCTAAAGATTTTAACAGCACTTAAACTTAACATCACTTAATCAATACCCTAATTTAACCAATTTACCAGAAGTGTCTATAGAATTTACTATGAGCACAACAGTAACTCAGTTACAGACTCGACTTACTTAGCAATCTGACATTCATAGTACATTTGCTGTAGTACATTCACAGTCACACATGTATGTACAAGGTATAGATCAGTAAAAATAATTCCTTTCAGGTTCAGGGAAGTGCTCATGTTGGATGCTTTGCACCTTCTCAACAGGCAAAGGGTTGAGGCTTGAGCAGTGGGGTGTCAGCCCAGGCTCTGTCAGCAGCATTTGACATTGGTCTTCTGAGTATCACAAACTTGGGAGTTCACTGGCTCAGAGAGGCCCCACTCAGAGGGAGGTGCTGGTCACAGCCCACTGCGGTCCAGGAGTTTACGTGGTTGCAAGAGAATTGGCTTTAGTCATAGTAATTCTCCATCCTGGCCACAACTGAGGTCTGCAACTTCCTTTGAAAGTTCAATAACTGAAATGTTGTTCTTCCTAGGTTGTTATTTAGGCACAAAAAATAAAGTTTACAAGGCTGTTTTCTTAAAAACAGGAGCTCGTTAGACAGGACAAGTTCCTGGGAGCAGACCATGTTTCTGATAAGTTTGAGGAGCTGAGCCCAGGTGCTCCTTGTCAAGACTGAGGCCTAACAAGCATTTCTGAGATCATAGTGCAGCCCAAGGTGGGAAGGGACAAAGGGGATGCACCACCACACCACTCTTACGTGTTATGAATCGATTTAAACACAGAAGAGCAAAGAAGACTAAGTCTCTGTGAATAAAACAGGTCAAACCCAGAAAGGTTTGAAATACACCCCAAAACTTGATGAAAACCAAAGGAGGTTAGATGTTGGTGCCAAAAAAAACTTGATGTATTTTATTTAAGAGTAAAAAAGGCAAAGAGAGAAAATAAAGAAAGAAAGAAATAGAAAAAGAGCGGAGGTGGGGCAGGGAGAGTGACAGGGGTTAGGTAGAAACATGTCATCCTTCCGAGGGTCCCAGTGATGTCTCGTGACTTCCCTCCATCTGATCTTCTTGGTGTTTAGGGTCCCCCACACCCCAAAACGTACAGAATCCAATGGATTAATATATATTTGGGCCAGGTGGGAAGGCCCAGGTGCCTCTCCTGGGGAGGGCAAGTTTGACACTGTCTCTTGCAACACTTTGAATCTGTTGCATCATGCTGCAGTGCTCTGGTGCAGAGTCTGGGGACTCCTTGTTGGGGGAGGCTTCGATGGACCATGATACTCCCACTGCTGTCATTCACGTGGGAGTCCCATAGATGCGGCTTTCCCAGGTTGAAGGGGCCCCACAGCTGAGCTGGTCTGCACAGCGGTGGATGGGCATTCCCTGCCTCTGACCAGAGGCTTTTTCACCATGCACCCAAAGCCTCTCTCCCCCCTCCCTTTGGTGTGACTGTCTGTGGGAGCCTGGCAGCTGATAGCTCCAGGGCTGTGGTCTCCACCACCAGAAGGTGAGGCTTAACCCTCCTGTGAATGTATTCTTTTCCCAAAGCCCAGACTTGAGACACTTTATCTTACCTCCATCAACTTGCAGTCCAGGGCCTCAGTCAGGAGGCTCATGCAGGGTGTGGTGGTCTTCCATGCAGCTTTTGTTATATAGTTTTGCTGTAATAGGCAAAAGTCCTTCATAAAAATGCTTAAGCCATAAACTATAACATTTCAGTCTCTGACAGTATGACATACTGATTCCTTATCCTAGTCCTACTTCTGCATTAGAGACAAATCTGTGAGTAACACAGATTGTCAGGGTGGAGTGAGCAATATATCCTGAAAACTAGTATGAGGATAATATATTCCTTTTGCACATTATTTTATTGAGAATTTGTAGCACTTGTAGATGATATCATATAAATACTGATCATTCTACTTCATTTTTTTTTCTCTTTTCAACAGGGAGAAAAGAAATCTGCCATTTACTCCTATTCTGGCATCTGTTAATCGCCTTGTTTGTTACCACCTAGGAACAGTAGCAAAGGGGTCTTTCATTATCACACTAGTGAAGATACCACGAATGATTCTTATGTATATTCACACACAACTCAAAGGAAAAGTAAGAGAAATAGATGCCATTTTCTTATCAAAACTCAAGGTCTGGCGTGTTTACCTGTTTGCTTAGTCAATGTGGGAGGTTGGAAGTCTTGTTTTGGAATAGATCAAGGGTAAGAAGAAATTCTTCACTATAAGGGTGGTGAGGCACTAGAACAGGTTACCCAGTGAAGTTGTGGATACCCTACCCCTGGAAGTGTTCTGAGTCACATTGGATGAGGCTTTGAGCAGCCTGGTCTAGTGAAAGGTATCCCTGCCTGTGGTTTTGGGAGTTCCTTCCAACCCAAACCATCCTATGAATATGAATATTTAGACTTTACAGGACCATGGGACTGATACAGATTGCTTAAGTTAGCGGGCTGAATATCAGTTACTGAAACACAAGGGAATATTGTTTCCTTAAAAACTCTTTATCTATGTTTTCCCACATTCTGTGCTTTTCTAGGAAAATGCTTGTGCTCGCTGTATGCTTAAAGCCTGCATCTGCTGCCTTTGGTGTTTAGAAAAGTGCCTGACATACTTAAATCAGGTAAGATTTTCAATATTGAAGTTTATGTAAGGGCCGGTATTAGTATATGTATTCTCATAGTGCAGTCTGATGCCAACACGTAATGTATTGTACTTCGGAACTGAACTTGAATGACAGTACTTCAGTCTTGTCTCCATTACTGAAATTATACTGCAAAACACTACATTGACCTTTAGAATGTAAACAAAAACTAAAAATAGCCAATATTAATCTTTATGAACATGGTATCTCAACTTTATAACAATGTATTTTGTGGTTGGAGACATTCCCTCTTACGTCTACTCATTCAAACTACATCTGAGTTTCAAAGTATTTTTGCTATGAAAAGAGAATTAAGCTTTGCTAGGTGTAATATTTAAGATTCCCACAGTGTAAGAACTATACAAAACATCAAATTGTCATCATTGTCTCCAAAGGGGAAAAAGAGTTGCAAAGTGCAACATCCTAGTGTTCCTTGTAAAAGACCCCTTGTAAAAGTGGGTTTATGGGCGTGTAGTTCCACCTCTTACATATGTACATAAATACTTTGGTAATATCTGTTTCACTGTTAATTTTTTTTTCTTGTGGAAATGTAGAAAATAAAATCATAAGAAAGCATTTTAAACCCAAGCCCCAACGTAATCCTTGAAAACTGTCCTCACTATTCTTAAATGCAGTCTAGTTAAGTATCTAGAAATTATCTTGGTTGACTTGTATGACACTCAAATTCTTTTATATTTCCAGATTTCTTTTTTGGAGCTATTTAATTCCTGTAGCTATGCTACCGTTCACCTCCTCCTGCAGAGAAATTGCAAATTCTGTTTAATGAGGTTTTTTTGAACAAACTTGTTAATGCATAAATTATGAGCAAGGGAGGAGAAGAATAGTAATTCTTTACCTAATATAATCTTCTGTCAGCTGGTTCATACTGCTTGATTCAACAACTCTCAAGGGAATTTTTGTTCATTAAAATCATATGATGAATGTGACTTACTCAGAAGCTGTATCTTCCCCCTCACATTCCCCACCCTCCATCTGAAATACCTGATCGTTCTATGAATAAATCTTCAATCTCCTTTTCTCAGAATGCGTATACAGCCACAGCTATCAACAGCACCAATTTCTGCACCTCAGCAAAGGATGCCTTTGTTATCCTAGTGGAAAATGCTTTGCGAGTGGCTGCCATAAACACAGTTGGGGATTTTATGCTGTTTCTAGGAAAGGTATGTCTGCTGCATACAGTTGTTACAGACCTATGTAGAAGCAATCTTTCTTTAGCAATGGCTTGAACCCTAATACAAAATGCCTTAAAAGTCCCGTTTCTTAGTGTGCGCTTTATCACATCTAGCTGCATCATATTAGGAAGGGACTATTCAGGATAGGGAGCATAAGCAGATGATCCACTTAAATTTAGTAAAAGTGACTAGGGAGGAATAGCTGAAGCTTATGACACCTTTTCCATTATTTTTTTAGGGAGTCAAGAGAAAAGTGGTTAGAAGTTCTAAGGTTTTGATTTTGTGGTTAAGACAGAATTGCAAGGAAAGGAAGCTTTTTTAAAAATTCTGTTTAGTAAGGACTCTTCATTTTTATGTTGAAAATTGGGCACGTTATTGACCACCCTTTATTGGGGTCACAAAATTGGACTGGAAGAATACAGAAGCCTGCTATGAGGAACTGCCAGCTTAAGCAACTAAGTTAGTTCTACTCTGAGAATTAAAAGGAGACTAGAATAATTTCTGCAGTCAGTCAGCCTCTTGGGTCTCCAGCTGATGGAGATAGACTGTATGGAAACGTAATCTAGTGAATTATTTCTATCCTTTGAAGTTCCATAATTTACTGAAACAATTAATACCAGTCTACTTAAATCACCTGTGCCTAAGTATTTGGACACTGGTTGGACTGATCTGTATTCCTTATTGCATTCCTCTACTTCTGTTAAATCAGAATACAGCAGGCTGAACTTTGAATCCAGTAATTGAGTAAGATGTGAGAAGAAATAAACACATAAGGGAGATAAAGGTGCTTGAGAGAACCTGAAATTACATAACAAAGTTTTACTGAGGAATCTGAAAAATGTTAGGAAACACCTCCCTGAAAAGACGTCTCACATTATTAGAAAAATGTGTAGGTGACAGAAATGTTCAAATGAACAGTGCAAATAAAAACTAGTATCAGCTAAAACAATGCTACACTATAAGCATCTCCTCTACCAGTTCAATGTGGTGTTTTCATAAAAGCTGACCTATGTAATGATTTTGTGTTTAGTTGCAGTTCATAATAATAAATAAAAAAATGTTCAAAAAGTTAAGTGGCTGCACCAATTTAGTCCTTTATTTTTGCCAAAACCACACTGGTACTCAGTGGAATATCTGTTAGGGCCTCACACATAGCATAGTTCTGTGGAGACTATTACATGAAGTGCCTCGTGTGAATCCTGATCTACTTTCTCCTGTATGGAGGGGAGATAGTTATTAAACAGGCTTGAAAGTTGTTTCCACTAGCAAAATGAAAAACATACCATTCTCCTAATACCTAACATCTCCCTCCACTCCAAATAAAAAAACCCAACTGCATGTTAGTTGATGCATTACATCAGGTTGTGGGGTTTATATAATTGACAGGATAAAGTTCTTTTTTACAGGAATGTTGTATAACAGTAGAACAATGACAGCACAATATAAATGTAATGTGCTCTGAAAAATACTCTTTGTTCTGAAGGATGTGTAACAATTGACTTGAACCTGCTGAAAAAATGAATTAAATGTCATTTACCCCTAGGGACATGGGGAATCCAGGAGGTAAAGATCTTGTTACCTACCATCTGTAACCTCTAATTCTAGCCCTGGCAGACCAAGAAGCATATTGCCTTAAAAAAATAAACCGAACAAAAAATATCAAAAGGCTTCTGCCATTAGAGTTGTCTACCATTTTCTTCTTCAGGTCCTGATTGTCTGCAGCACAGGTTTGGCCGGCATTATGTTGCTGAATTACCAACGAGATTACACCATCTGGGTGCTGCCACTCATCATTGTCTGCCTCTTTGCATTCCTGGTTGCTCACTGCTTCCTTTCCATTTATGAAATGGTTGTTGATGTCCTTTTCTTATGTTTTGCCGTCGATACAAAATACAATGATGGGAGCCCTGGCAGGGAATTCTACATGGATAAAGTTCTCATGGTAAGTTTCCCCTTACTCTCAAAGTCAAAGGATCTGGTTCCATAAAATAGGTATTTTGACAGTGGAATGAATGCGCTAGCTGAGTTCAGTATGGGGGGGTTTTTTGGTTGTTTGATTTTTTTTTACCTTGCCATCTTGTTTATGTCTTGATCAGGAAACAGTGTCATCTGATAAGCATCAAATAAGAAATGATGCTTTGCTTCCCGTGGTATTGGCTTCTATTTGCTAGCTGTTGGATGAGCAGTCAGCTTGCAGAATCATATTCTTAGGTGTCATGTCTTGTAAATGCCACAGTGCAAAATAGAAAGAAGCAAACCAAGGGTAGAAAACTTGGGTTTTGTACTTTCCCAAGAAGGACCTCTCTTTGGATATGAGAGAGAAAAAAAAGAGCAGACTATTCTACCTCACACATAGAGTGACCACAATGGAGTTTTCATACAGACATGAACCAGAATTTGTGTGACTCTGTCAGCCATAGAAACACCAGGCTTTATATTCTGTCCTGGAGCCTACGTGCTTTGTCAAGGCTTTTTGCAAGGCCAATTCATTTTGTTCATTTTTGTTCCATGTTGTTCTCTGTTCACTCTAACTAGAAACCAAGATGTAAAAATTCTGCTTCTCAAGCCCTTCACTTTGTTGTTGAGTAGGAAATTTCTTGACAGTGTTTTTAAGTGGCAGCTGTAGAATATGTCTCTGTAAAATGTACCCTCATGTGTAGGCTAGAGGAAGATTCTCTTGACTTCCTAGCATAATTTTTTTTATTACTTTGAGAAAACCGTGCCAAGAATTTAGTGCTAAATTTTTTGTAGACCCCTACAGAATCTAAAATATATAATAAAAAAAGTGGTGGCTGATGAGTTGCTTTTTAACAAAGAGTAAGAGTAAAATGCAGCATGTTCTCTCCGAAGAAAGTGCTGATAAATTCTAAAAGCATTGTGGGTTTCTTTAGTCAGCAGTCAATATCATAAAACCCCAGCAGCTAAAGTTTACTGACATTTTCTGCAGAATTCTTGCCTTTAGGAGAAAAAAAATGCTTAAAATTGAATTAGCACCTTTTCTAATCTTCATGAAAAGGAGATTGGGATTTGTTGAAAAATATAAGAGGTTGAATCGAGGAAAGTTAAGGAAATCAGCCAAACCTTGCAAGTAATTACCTCCAAGTCGTTCTGTTTAATGGAGTTCTAACATTATGCACAGGATACAAGGCAGTAAATGGGATTCTGGTTTGTTTGGGGGTTTTGTTGTTATGGTTTATTTTTTGTTCGGTTTTGGCTTTTTGTTTTTTGTTTTTTTGAAAACCAGCCTTTTACTTTCTTTCCCCATAAAGGAGAGCATTGCGTGGTAAATGTGAAAGTTGTAAGAGCACACAAGGCAAACATTTGTCTGGCTTCCAGAATTAAGTGAGGGAGACCTTTGTGGCTATTTGGCAGGCTTTTTTGATACTTTGTGGTCAAGTCTAAGCAAGAGAAGTGGGAGATGCAAACTGCCTGGGTATTCTGAGTGGTTACATCTTGAAGTTCTGTCTTGAGATTTGATGTTTGGAGTCTGCTCTATGAAAGCACTTGTCATTTCATTCCTGTTTTTCAGGAGTTTGTGGAGAATAGTAGGAAATCTATGAAAGAAGCTGGCCGGGGAGGTGGAGCTGAGGGCAGAGAGCTAAAACCAATGGTAGGTGCAGATGAGGAGGTGGCGATCCTCCAAGAGTTTCACTTTTACTTCTTCTCCCTCTTTGTCTTTACTGACTGCACTTCTTCAGGAGAAGTTTTTGTTCTCTGTATCACTCAAGATGTTCTGCTTTTTCTGTTTGTGAGCTTGCCTATCACCTGGATGGCAGAGTTTTTGTCACAGCTGAGACCATCTCCTGTAAAAGTAAGATGAAAGGAACTGTCTCATATGAAACAAATGCAGTATAATTTCATTAGGATTAGTGGTGCATGATATGTGGTATATGCAGACACCTCAATTGCTGAATAGTCTAAAAATAAGATGGCTCTGAGATTCATTGGGCTCTTCTCAGCCCTGAGATGAACAATTTTTGCTCATCTTACATTCCCTACAAAAACTTGAAATGAAGAACGCTACTGAGTGCATCCGTTGTTGCAAAGTAAGACCAGGTATTTAAAGCCCTCACCAAATTATCTTACACAGTGCCAAGGAATTGGATACAGTGATTCCTTTCAACCTGCTCAAATGACATTTCTCCCAGTTGTTTGTTTTATTGCCAACTACTTATGTTGCTTGTCTCTTGTGTGCTCTTTCCATCTCACACTGTCAGATGCACAGACAGTGAACAATGCATCATTTATGCTTCTGCAGCCTGTTTTACTAATGGTGTGCCTGTTAGGAAGGCGTTGCATGTCTGAGTAGCCTGGAATAAGGAACACTATACATGGTACAGAGAACAGATAGGAGGATAAGTTTGGAAGGTGGAGAACAGAGAGCGTAAAATGGAGAGCCAGGCTGGGCAAGGTATGACTTGTCATTGTACATTATGACTTTGTAAAATAGAGTATTTTTCCATCGTCACTTTCTCAGAGTGTTTGGGGTCCTATTTCCGTACCATGGAGATAATTTTTTAACCAAATGGAATCTAAATAAGTGTATGCTAACAGAAGAATTTCTTTTTTCAACAATGTATGTGAAGCCATGTTGCATGAGCATTTTTTGACTAAGCTGGAATGGGTTCCTGCTATAGACTGGATAGATGTG
The DNA here is from genome assembly GCA_013398055.1 of Ifrita kowaldi. Lineage (NCBI taxonomy): Eukaryota > Metazoa > Chordata > Aves > Passeriformes > Cinclosomatidae > Ifrita > Ifrita kowaldi. The sequence goes on along the minus strand of VZRS01006856.1, from coordinate 43,597 downwards.
TAGCTTTGCGTGTTTTGCTATTTCATTATGGCATACCAATTTCTAGATTTGCTTATGCCTAAATGCTGCTGTGTTTATACATATAAAAAACTAATTCTATGCTCATTTACTGTTTTCTTCTGGGAGTAATTCTAGCTGGTCAAGCAGACACTAACGTTGGGATTTTCAGAGCGGCCTAAATGCTATATAGATTAAAATGTGCCATGAAAATGATGGAGAATTGGGTATGCAAATCTCTAGTCATAAGTACAAAAAATTCAGTTCAAAATTTTATGTTGAATTCTTAATTCAAATAATTGGTTTACCTTAAGTGGTTTTCTACTTATTCTGTTGTCAGAGCTGGCACAGAGTGCTACTTATACATTTGTACTTGACTGCCTAAAGCTTGGATGTTAAAAAATTTATTCACCCCCACCCCTTGTAAAAGCACAAACCAAGTACTTGCAAATCAAGGGTGGTCTTATTCTTAGAGGAATCTTTTCTCGGCTCTTGAGCCTGGTACTGGCTGAAAGTCATCATAGGACTGCTGGGGAAGATGCTGAGCACTTGGGGGCTCAGCATGGGAGTCACCTGCTGAATTACTCCCAGTTCTGCTGCTCATGTGATTGTCTCATTTGGAACTGTTTGGGCCTTGTGGTTTTCCATTTTTGGGCATTCAGCTCCAGTTGATTTGATGTTGAAATACTAGGTTCTCACTTCCTGACAACGATGGGCCACTGCAGTTAAATTTCTGATACTTTTCCCCAAAGTACTGATAGATGGCCTCAGTTACATCTAGAATAGGATCATTCGTAAGTCTGTTATGTAAAAGTAGTGCCCATAGTCCCAAAATTGCATGTCTGAAATTTAGATCAGTATTACTTTTTTCTCTTCTTTTAAAAACAGTCTGTACTGTTTTGCTTCAGTTTCCTTGAAATGCAGATATTTCTTAGATATGACAATTATTTCTTAAAGGGAAATGCCCTAAGTGCAGTTGTATTTAAAGTAGGTATTGGTAGCAGAGATGAGGAAACACTTAGGACATTCTGTTCTCGTATCAGGGCACAACAAAAAACCCCACCTTTTCACGCTTCTTTCTTTATGGCTTCCAGTGACCCCTTTGACTCAGTTTCTCCTTGTCCTTTGGCATTTGTCTAAGACTGTACTATATGACTTTGTTTTCTAGGCCTCTGGAGCAAGTTCATCTTGAAACTAGCCAGCCATATTGGAACCCATTGACATTCCAAAACAGTATATATATACATATATACATACATACATATATATATATATATATAAAAATATACAGCCAAATTCAGAGAAAAGGAACAGGGATTTAAAACTTTTTTTAACAATTATTTTTGTGAAACATGTACTCTTTTCATACGGGTGGCTTTTACAAGCAGCTTTATCGTTGTTCCGTTTCTTAAATTATTTGTTATGCTCATGGAAATGTTGATTCTTATCTGCTTGGTATTTTAAAATCTGGAGGAAGTATCATTGTAAAGATAATTTGAAATCATGACTGGGTTTAGAGACAGATTTCCCATGACACTGCTAATCTGCTGAGTGTTTTACTTGTTTAATTTCTTTTAAATTTGCATTGAATTCGGGACAATGATGTACAGAAAACCTTAAAATCAAGAAAAGTCTCAAATTTAGTTTTTCTAGAGGTGGTTTCAGCAAGAATTCATCCAGTTCAAATGTGTTTGTAAGCAGTTATTTTACTTTACAGCCCTGGCAGGGCACAGTTTTGTTTACCAGTATCAGATATCACAATAACCAACTCCTCAGGTATTTAGGTGTGTGGGAGCCCTTGCATCTCCTATTAAACAAAACCTACAAAATGGGGACAGATAATTTTTATATGCAATTAACTTCTTGCTTACCCTACTTACCCCTCATACCCATTGCCCTCTATCCTCCCCTTGAGTTCAGTAGCCTCCTTCACACTTCAGCAGTGTCCCTTTGAAGGGTATGGATTCTCCATACGGGCAATTGAAATAACAGATTGTTAAAGCTCAGTCTTAGCCATACTCATGATTAATTCATGACTAGATACAAAGATGCTGAGGATGGGAAGAGAAATGAACTGTAGTACTGTACATAAAAAAGTACTGTATGCTTCATTTCATCTAATGAGAGAGCTCTGGGAGGTAGAAGGGATCATTCCTTGCCTGTTGTTTGATCCATATTTGTACATACTGTAGAGGGTGGCTAAAGCCAGAAAGGGCAGAGAAACATTCCTTTGGAAGTATAACTGCCAGGATAGTTATCTGAAGTTATTAAATAATGACAAGAGAACATGCTTTTTTATTATTATTAGATGCATAAATTTCTTTTCAGTCTGGAAGCTCACCAGATATGAATGCTGATATTCAATTATTCAGCACAGTGAAATGGTAAATGCTTAAGTGTATTTGCTAAGAATTAATGATCTGTCTATGCTATATATTCCTTTTGTTACCATTTTTTTAAGAAAACTATTTTTGTTATTGTAAAGTTAATATTTCAGAGCAGAATTTTTAAACTTATTGCACTAAATACAAGCTGTCTACAAATAATGATGCCTCAATGGTTCAATCACTCCATTCAAGAAGATCTTTTGAAAGAGTAAGAGCCTTTCTACAGAAGCTTTATGATGGAGTAGAGAGGTATGTCTAGGTAGAGACATACACAACTCATGTTATCAAGGTTTAGTGAGTAAGCAGTTATCTGTGCTTCCTTTCAGACTATCAGACTTTTAAATTGCTGCTGAAGGTTAAAAAAATTATGTAGTATCATGTAGCTAACTAGTGCTCTTATCTTTTGGCAATAGTAAAATGTTTCACTTTTGCTTCCAGAAGTCATTTGATAACTTAAATTTGTTACTTTTTTTTTCTGTAAGCCAATTAAAACAATTTACACTTTTCATATCACAGATCCCAAACTATTCAAAAGGTATGAACATAAAGATACATTTAGAAAGGATAGCTGCTGGGGAGGCAAAGAGAACTATCCAGTCCAGGAAGCACTTACACACTCATTTAAGTGAACTGTATCTGTAACTACTAGCATCAGGAGGGCTCTATAAGTATGGAAGTTGTAACTTACTCATCTGTGTAAATGCTGACTGGACTATAGTTTCAGCCTAGGGATTCAAACTGGAGCACTAGTGAGGCCTCTCAGTGCAAGTTAGAGGTCAGACTTGCCCAGAAGAAACACTGGAGCAGCCTTACTTTAGTGGAGAGGAGACATTCTCGCAGTGTCTAAGACAGCAGTGGCACTCAGCACCAGTATTTGTGTAGCTCAGAGGGGTTCAACAACACAAATTTAACACCTGGCTTAGATGAGTCCTAGAAACTGGTTTTCAAGGCTAAAAGACTTCTCAAGTACCCAGTTGCTTCCAGTGAAACTAGTTTTCATCATGTTTGGAGGTTATTGGAGGTGCTTAATCAAAGAATCCTTGTATTCTGCTCATTTTGATAAAAAATTTCTGCCGTGACTGGTTCCACAAGTTTGTGTTCTCCGCTCACTGGAAGTCCTGGGTGGGGACTTTTCTCTGTAATTGCAACTGGGACTGCAGTTGGTAACAAATTTTGTATTTTTGTATGACTTGACTGTGCACCATTTTTATAGCAGTTTATCCTGTCTTAAAAATAAATTTGTTTATTTACATGGTGTTTAAAAGATACAGGCAACATTTTTCTATTGGGTAGTTGTAACGTTTAAGTGAGAAATCTATATCATTACAAAGTTCTTAATAAAAATGTGTGCACCATTCTTGAGTGTATATCCAGCATGCAGAGCTTTTCAGTCCTGCCAAAAAGGCATTTCGTCCACACACAGGCTTTCCAGTGGCCCTTTAAAGCTTTTGAATGTCCTTTGAAGTTCATTTGCAACCAAACTACAAGCTGCCCTCTTCCAGCTCTGTCTTGTGCATAGAGATAAGCAGAAGACAGAATTCTGAAAAAACAGCTTTTCAGGACATATTTAGACTCTGCTTTCCTTTCCTAGTGGGGATAGTGGAGTGGGAGGACATTTTGGCATGTAAATCCCATGCATAAATTTTGGCAGTAGGGGTGCTGGGGTCTGCCAGCTGTGATGGATTAAATACTTTCTCTGATTGTTGGTTATTAAAGCCAGTGTATGGTCTGCTTTGTGGGAAGCAGTCTAGACTAAGTAGAGAGTGATGCTGCACTGAGAATAACAATGCAGGAGGAGCAGACGAGACAGCTGAAACAGAGAAATCATCTCAGAAAGTCCACTGAATTGAGTAGTGCTCAAAGACTGGAGATTTAGGCTGGACAGTTTGGATTTAGAAACAATCATTGAGATTACTGCTTCCCAGCATTTGGTTTTTGCACCATAGCCTCTGACCAACAAGGTTTCAAAGGACAAAAAGCACACCATCCCTTGAATTGTTAATTTTTTTCCACATTATTATTTTCTGTTTGGAAGTTGAACAGTACTGTGTCATCTTTATTGCTTCTTCCAGTCCTGCAGAATGTTTTTTTGTTGTTGTTCTTTTGGGTCTCATTTCCATATTGCTCTCTGAGTAAAGGAGTGGCAAGTGGCAGAGTGTCAGCTCCCCTTTGTCCCTTGATCTTACTACATTCCCTTTCACCTTCCTGAGGCAATGATTCAGGGTATCACCTGGACTGAATGGGAGGGGGAGTAGGTACTGAGCTAAAGTCCTGAGGTGGGACTTTTTTTTTTTTTTGTGGTATTACTCCATCACTGTGGTTAAAAGTGCAACCTGTTACTTCTGGAGTTTCACTGCTGCTCCACAGCTAGACTTAACACATCACATGGTCAGCTTAGAATTGCATCTTCAGCTGTCCAGTAGCTCCCAGCCACCAGAACCAGGACGGGCTTCTAAATGTGGCCTTAGCTTGGCATAGTAACTAAAGGACTTTCTTCACTGGGAAAGTGTGTCCTGGAAGGGAGGGAGAACTGACAGTGGAAAATGCAGTTAAATGTTGCAGTGGGTTGACCATGGCTGTCACATACACTGCTGCTCTGTTGCTTGCTCAGTCCCTGCAGCACAATGGGAGAAAGCAGTGAAAGGACAAAAGCATTGATATGAATGTAGTTCATTAAGCAAAGAAGGGGAAAGCAAAAAACAAAGACAGTCACTTAGCAGCAGACCAATGCCCAAACAATCTCCAAGTAGTAGCTGCTTCAGAAGCACACCCACCCCAGTTTTATTGCTGTTACACTATATGGTGTGGAATATTTCTTCAGTCTGTTCAGGTCAGCTCTCCTGGCTGTGTGCCCTCTTATCCTTTTGATAACTCCAAATGACTGCTGGGGTAGTAGAGAGGGAAACAGAAAAGGCCTTGACCCTGTGCAAGCACTGCCCAGCAACAGGTAAAGCTTTGTGTTATCAAAACTGTTTTGGTTGCAGATCTAAAACACAGCACCTTGCAGGTTGCTGAAAAGAAAATTAACTTCATCCAGCCTAACCCAGTATCCAGGTCCACTTACCCAACAGTTAATCCAAGACTTGCTCCCTGCGTTTCTGTACAGCATCTTCTCAGGGTGGTTACTTCTTTCTGAAAGGGCTTTTTTTTGCAGCAGGCAATTAGCCTGCTCCACAGTGCTCCCTTTCATGGAGGGAGCAGGGGATGTTAGCTCTTACTCTTTCAGCACATAATGGGGATATAAAGCAAAAATGAGCCCTTTCCGTATCAGTGTTCTGGCAATTGAGCAGCCAGTGTTGGAGACAACATACTTAATGTGCCCTCAGGGCATGCACTTTAGTGGTTTGCTCTGAGTGGTTATGATGTATTCTATGAATGTATGTTATAGAGTCAGAATAAAATGCATGTAGCAGACATATACTCATCACCATCTAGTGAGCATTTAGTTCAGAGTGCATATTACATGCTGTATTGAATATGGCACAGTCATTTTAAGAAACAGTCTTAAGATTTATAAGTAGATACCTAACAGCATTCCAGTTTTTTAAATCATGGCTTGGCCTGTGCAGATACTGTTTATGAAATCTAAATATCACTAGCCCATTGTTTCTTGAACAGCTTGTGTCACATTATCAACACAGAAATCCTATTTCATCTTTGTGAAAAAAACAAACCAACAAAACGACCCTCGTGCACAAAACCCAAGAGGTTTATTTGAAGCATTTCTTGCACTCAGCTTCTTTGTTGGGATGATGAAAGTTTACTCTAAATATTTCATTTTCAAATGCTGTTCCAACAATTTCATCTCTGCTCTTATTTCCGTCACATAACAAGATTATGGAGACTAGTAAATCTGTATTTCTTGTGTTCCGTAGCAAATACTGTTCTTGAGGTACTTTTTTCTTTTATATTGAAAGAGATGAAAAAAGAGGTGAAACATGTCTCTTGTGATGTGGGTCATGTATAAAAGGCAAAATTTCTGGTCTGGGATGGAGCTGTGATGAGTCTTGCAATCTGATACTACCAAGCCAAAGCTCCTCAGAGACTAGGATTATGAAAATATTTCTAGGAATGACTGGTAGCATGAATTGATCTGAAAATACCTTTTTGGAGGCTAAACTATGTGGCATTCATTTGACAGACATCTGTTAAAATGGAACTAGCAGAAAACCAGCAAACGCCCGTCAGATTCTACTCCCCTGTCCTCATTGAGGTCAAGTCATCATATTTGAGTGTGATGAGCAGAATCTGGTGTTAGAAGCGTCTGATACTTTTCTTTAGAAACATGGGACTTGCCTTAGAACCAAAGTTGCAAGAATTCAGAGTAAAAGTACCAGCTGACTTTAACAGAACTGGCCTAATTTTGGTAATGGCCTCTCTAAGTATGTGATTTGTAAGTAGATACCTAACAGCATTTCTGCTTTATGCTGGCAGCGTAGGGGACTACCATTCCTCAAGTCTACCACCTCTCCTCTCTGGCTTGAGTGGGAATAGGGACAGCTTATTTCAGAAAGGTTTGGTGAAATTAGGAATTAGGACTACTTATGAAACCCAGCAGAAGTCATGCATTGACTGGAGTTCCCACTATAATCATGGTTTTTAACTCTCAAATACCACATGTGCTCCATGTTAGTATTAGCTGGGTCCCTCTCTGCTGCTCAGACTGAAACGGAGAGTATCTCATTTGAAAAACAGCGCCACAGACAATTTCATAGTGTCTCCTAGGGGAGTGAGGGAAGAGAAAACAGAAAAGTGGTTTTGTTTCTAATGTAGGCCAGGAAGCAGCTGCCAGAAGTTAGGTGGAGCTATGGAGAGCAAGTAGAAAATATTTTATAGGGTTTTTGCAGTAGTTAAGAAAATTCACATTCCAATTCAGATATCTCACAGCAACATTTCCTGTGTCCCACTTTTATTTTACTCCGGAGCTCTTCAGAGCAAAATGAAGGTGGAATCCTATACCTACAGAAAAGAATTATTTCTATATAATGGATTGTGTTGCTGATTACAGAAACTACCCTAAGGAAAAAGGGAAATCTGAACAGATTTTAAAGGCTTGACAGTACTTGCATTGTCATAGTCCATCAAAGCTTCATCTGGAAATGAATTTTTCGTCCTCCTTCACTCATACTTCTAACAGGGCAATCAAACCCCTGGACTGGCTTAGTGATTTACATTGAATCAAGATCAACTAACAAGTGCTCCTTTTTCCAGTGGAATGCCACCTCCTTTGAGAATGGGAAAAGTAAATGTGACACTGTTTATTGTTGTCTTGAGAACTTACAATATTTTATACTGCAAGCTGTGAATGCAAGAAGATAAATTACAGTGCTGATCTAATCTTAGATTTTCTGTGTAAACTGACATTGTGCCAGGATACTGATGCAAAACTGTATTTTAGTCTTAAGAAATGTATAGATTTTTTAATGTATCAAAATAAAGTTTTCCTTTTAAGTAAGAAAGAAATTTCTGTATCTTCCATGCGGTGTGTGTAAGCCCTGCTCTTCTTAACAATACAATCTCATGTTCCTGAGAAGCAAGCCAGATTTTTGCTGGAGTTTTACTTTGCTCTGTGCCTGCCCTTTACCTGAGTAGCTGCAGTAACACCGGACATACTGTCCTGGTGCCAAGAAAAGCATTCTGACACTAATGTTTTCTGAGATGAGCGTGTGAATGGGGTTTGGTAGACCAGAGTCGGGCTATTTTTGCTGCCTTTCTTCTCACTGATCCTCAGTGATCCTCTCTCATCTGCTCCTCAACTTCTCTCCAGCATGTTGGAAACTGCCCCTTTAGGGCAACAGTGTCACCCATCACCATGTTCCTCAGACTCTCTGGTAGGCTACAGGGTGTGCTGAAGGTCAGTCACATACAGAAGCCATTGGAAAGTTCTTCAGTGTGGAAGGGGAGGTTGTGGTCACACATGCAGACGAGTCCTTGCTCACACCCAGGAAGCAGGATTCTCAGGGCTCATAAGGCTCTCTGGAGCATACTGGCTCATAACCTGTGCTTTGCCTTACCAGGACAGCTATGGGGCAATGCACAGTAGGGAGGCATGAAGGAAATCTCGTTATGCATTGTCAGCCATGCAAGCTGCATATCCCAGCACAGCACGTCTTGTGGCACCACTTCCTTGTTCTTCAAGGTCCTGTACACACTCCCCACTGCACAGCTGTTCTAATGAGCTTGGATGTCTAAAGATGGTGAGTAGAAGCAGTAACAGAGGCACATGCAGTCATAAAGATTCCTTCCCCTATCTCGTAGACACAGCAAATTTTTGCTTTTTGCTGCCATTTTCTTTTTTTACACTAATGCACTAATAAGCCAAGCTGAACCATGTCTTCTGCTTCTGTTACTCTTTACTGCAAACCACTTCAGCACTGCCTTTGCGTAAGATGATTTACTTTATCTGGAAACTACTGCAACTTAGACTGATGCTGTTGTGGCCAATCGGTCAATACCATCAGGAGGAAAAGGACCGGACAGTCCATCGGGTCGGACCTCTGCACACAGGCAGGGTCCCATGCTGTGAACCCAAAGTGTTCTGCTGCATGTCAGTGTTCTGCAGTTCCTCTGAAGGTACGTCCCATTGGCTTGGAGTGTCTATTTCATGGTTTATTAACAGTGAAGGTGCATGGCTAGATGGGTTTAGTTGCCTGGAGCAAAAGAGGCTCCAGAGATACCCTTCATCAGTAGAGGTGTTAGGGTCAGGAGGCACGAAACATACATGTTGTTTACAGGTTTTTACCCTGTCTGGTTTCCACTGTATTTTGCCTGTGTCAGAACCACAGAACAGGAGCTGTGTAGCTTTCTTCACCCTCTCTAGCAGTGAGGGACTGAAGCACTGTCTGCAGAGATCAGTGCCCTGAAACAAGAGTTTCATGACTTCCAGGAGAAAAAAAAAAAAAAAGCAAGCACCTAAAGGTGGGCTGCAGAAGGCTAGGGAGAGAAGCATATGCAGAGAGAACAGACTTGGGACATGGGACTTGGAAGGAAAACTTCAGGTTACTGTGGTGGAGTGTGGAAGAAAACTCTGCTCTCCTGCTGTGAGCAGGGTCCTGGAGACAGAGGACTGGAGCTGCAGATGCAGGATTTTTCCTTCAACCACACAGCAGTTCCCACTGCCAAGACATTCTGTATGCAGTGGCCGTGTACCTCTGATTACTTAGCGTTGGGACTCAGTCCCTGGCACTGGCAATTGCAGAACAGCACAGGCAGATGCCTCCTCAGATCCCTGCTCCCTGAAAAGCCCTGCTGTCCCACTGGAGATGAAGGACTAGTCTGCTTGCTAGAAACACAGCACAGGTCCTTGGCCACTGAACGAGCTCTTCTGCCGTGTGGAGAGGATGGGGCCCTCTGTATTAGTGTGCAGCAAAGGGGATCCTTGTCTGAGTCAGGGAGTCCAGATCCTGTGCTGCATGGCTCCTTTCCTCCACTGCAGGCCACTGAGGAGCTGACCCAGTTTTAGTCACTGGTATTTAGATGTTTAATGAAGATTAGCTAGTGCCTAGGGAGAGATTATTTAGAATTTCTAATTACTGTTAAATTATGAATGTGTGAAATGGATGGAGCTTGCACTCCTGCACACAGAAAACCTAAAAAGGCTGTTTTTCTGACACCTACTGCATAATCTTCATCTAGTGCTTACTCTTGTTTACCTTAGATACACTAAAAATAAAGTCAAAGAAAATCAGCACCAGAGCATATTTTCTGAGACCCTTGCCAGAGCACTCAAAGCTAGAAATAAAGCCTGTGACAGAAGCTACTGAATTGTTGTATCTCACTACCTCAGCTGACAGTAATCAAGTGGGAGACAAATAAATGGGTGAGCAGGTATTTCACACTGCAGTCCTCTGAAGAAGAAATCACAGACCTGAACCCTGTGCCCTATGAAAAAAAAGTCTGCCACAGTCCCAGAAATAGTGATGAGATGTCCCCTGTTTTTACTTACTTTTCTGATAGCTCTTACTTGTATTCTAGTTTTAAATATTAAGTCCTGAACACAAACCTTAGACAAAAAGCATTTGCTAGGCATTGGCAATGCCAGATGGAGCAGGGTGGTCTGGCCACTTCTCCTGATTGCAAGGGCCTGTCGTGTCCCCCCACCTTTGCTTCCAGGTAAAAAAGCATGGCTCAAAGATCTGGACACCTGCCTGGGGCCAACACACTGCTGCTCCACCATAGACCTCCTCTGTAGCCTGGGACTTAAACTTGCTGTCTCCATGCCTCCCTTTCCTGAAGGATGGGGATGCTATGAAGGCTGAGTACATTTAAGATCAGTCAGCATTTAGATACTGCAGGAGGATGGATGAAATGAAATAGGGGCAGGTAAGGCTATGTGTGAAATTGGGATCTAAAAATGCCTCTCTGCAGCTGCAAGAGGCAATGAATTGGGTGGAAGTTGCAACCCGTGCAAGGGAAATGATACAGATAGGAACACCTCAGATTCATTCCTCTTCTGATAGTTAAAATATCTGAAAATTCAATCCTCCACTAGAAAATCACCTCCAGTCCTTTGGTGGGTCTTGGCAGTTCACTGTGCCTGCTTTCTGCAAGAACAAAAATCCACTTGTTGGAAGGCGTGCTGGGTCTCTTTCAAATCTCTCAAAATTGCACTACCCCTAGTGACAACAACAAACCTAACTTTAGTTCCTAATGCTGAGCATTGCTGAATGAAGGAAAGGGATTTCAAAGCACGAGTTTGCTGCTTGTTCTGAAATGTTGGGTAGGAGGACTGCGGAGGAGTTCTTCCTTCTTATGGGCACAGAAGCTCTACTGTCTCCAGGCGAGGAGCATCACAGCTTGCTTTTGAAAGCTGTGGTATTGGATCTGTGCATTATGGGACAACACAAGGACAAGAAAACCTCAGAAGGGTCTGTATTGCATTGCAGCAGGAGACCAGCCTGCCAGAAGAGCATGTGAGGTTCATGCTGTTTATGACAAAGATGAAGCTTGACAGCTTTATAAAAATATAATTTGCTCCCCCAAAGAAACAGCATAAGCACTTGCAGGTCTGAATTTCCCAGAAGATGAACAGCTTGAAAAGCTATTAAGCTTCTTAAAGAAGTAATAAGAAATCAGAGCTTGAATGAAGAGTGTAGGAGAACTATACACTATACATTGTGTTCCTGGGCCAGGGCCCCCCATCTATCCATAATCACCATCTGAACTTAGTTTAAGAATAGCATGTAACAAGGCAAGTAAAAAGCACGCATTGAGGTTTTGAGCCACAGGGGCAAATGAACTCTTGTTTGAAATAAGATAAACATTTGATATGTGGCCACACACTGTGGTTGGGCTCTAGAAAGGCTCCAGCCATGACACGGTGAGGGAACTGGGAGAAAGGAGGGAATGGACTGATGACCTGCCAAGCCAGAGGCAGGACATCAGTGGGGGTAAGTCCCAGCAATGGAAAAACCTTGTTTGGTGTCCAGGCTGCTGTGGACCAGCCTTCTATTTTCATGCACCTTGTAGCTCTGCCCACCCCCATTAAGGTCCTGCAGATGTTTTCCAGTTAGCCTTTTTAGAGGGATCGGGGTAGAAAAGCAGTAAGTAGGGAAAAGGCAATGGAAAAGCTAATCTGGAAAGGGCAGTAAAGTAGTAATGAGGTGCCAGAACTCAGAGACCCTCCTCAGAATTGGAAAGCTGGAAAGCTCAGAGGGCATCCAAGAGCATTATCTCTGCCATGCTTAGTGGAGGGATGGCAGTGGAGTGTTTCTTTGTAGAGTGAGTATTTGTGCTTGCCTTTACCAATTACAGCTGCTGTAATGAACACAACTGTTGCTGGAAAACAAAAAAACAAACCAAAACTAAATTGCTTTGGCTAGAATTAAGCATTTGCATGGAAGTGTTTGGAAACGTCCTATGAAGACAAATGAGCCCTGAGCAAGTGCTGTCTGATCCTCATTGGATTTGCAGGAGAAGGAGCTTTTGGAGAGACCCTCCCTTGAGTGTATTACTTTTGCAAGGGGGAATAGCTGTCCTTGCTGCTTGTTCTGATATAAAAAATGTTAAGAAGGTCTGGTAATAAATGATGCAGTGCTGCAGGCTAGGACACAGAGCACCTTGGTGTGATAGTGGTAACACATTAGGCACGGGGTACTGAGTGTGTCACGTATGTCCACATGTCCCTATGGTGTTCGTGTGCAGGTGGAAGCTATTCAAAATGATTAGCACTTCACATTGAAGTAGTCTATTCTTGGAAAAAAAAGAGCAGCTGCTCCCGAGTCAAAGGGTTAAATTTTTATGTATCACAAAACTTAGACAAATACAAAATTTTTGTTTTCACTCTTGCAGATGAGTCCTGCCAACTCGTTCAGCCTAAGGGCACACAGCTCAGTACAAGGCATAGGCAGCATCATAAGCCTAAACAGCAACAGCTTCATCTGCTATTCTGTTCCTTCCTTTGCAGTCACAATAATAAAATCCAGGGGGAATTAAAAGTATCCTGGCTGCAGAGCCCAGCATCCAACCATTGTAATGTGACTGTGAAATACAGAGCCACAGACTAGCAAGCAGAATTAGCTAATAAGACCGGTGCTCCATCATAACCCCATTTTAAACAGGCTGCTGATAGACTAATTTTGACACCAAAATAGCATCACAGGAAATGCATATTCACTGAAACTCATTGTGCGTTCCATTAAGCAACACTACAAAGAAGCCAGCAAATGATTTTCACTGGGGGCTGTCAGCAGGAGCAATTTCTCTGCTCAGACCCGTGCTGATAAGAAAATTTTCCATGTCCCCTTCCCCCAAGCAGAGCCAGAAGGGCATGGTTACACATGCCAGCTGTGAAGGTTTTAGGCTGCCCACAGCTTCCCTCACAGACCTCAGCTGGGAGAAACACCATGGCTGTTCAGCAGCACATTGGCTCTGCCATATCCTCCATAAACAGCTCAGCTCAGCTCAACTCCGTGTGCATTGAGCCATATTTATTCCTGTGGGGCACTGGGCCTGTTCTTACCCCTACGCATGAAGATCAGGAAACCAAACCAGCCATGCTTGACTGTTTGAGTCAGCTCCTAGAAAATGGAGGACCAGCAGCTCAGAGCTCATTAGGGAATGTAATTTAATGCCCTTTAATGCCCCAACAATGTACAACTGCCTCCCACAGTATGCATGGATGCACAGCACTCCCTGGGTTTGGAAGCTCCCCAGCAATGGTGCTCTCTCTCAGGGTTCTAATTGGAGACTGAGAGCAGCTCTCTGAAAGGAAAACGCAACATTTTTTCTCCTCTAGTTTCTCCTGTAACAACAAACTGCTCTCTTTTATACCTAATCTAGGTTTTTAACAAACCAGCAAAGGGCAGTTCATCTCATTAGAGCCCATGACATGAAATCTTTCACCACACAAACAATCCTAGTGCAATGAAGTCTCCAGTCTTCAAAGGCACCTCTTGGGCCAGCTCCAGCTCTGGAAAGCCTTGTTCTGAGATGAGATGTGGTGCTGCAGCTGGGTGGTATGGTTTCCAGTGACCCTTCCTGAGACCTGTTTTCTCAGTGCCCCCTCTGCCTTCTAAGCCTGCCCCGAGGGTGGGCTCACAATGTGCCAGGATTGCTGTGAGCTTTGCCAGCCTCTTGCCTAAAGGACTATTGCCAGCTTGATGACTTTCTGACAGATGTCAACCCTGTGTGCCCCACTTCTCTCCTCCTCCAAGGCAGGGCTTATTTGTGTCAGCATTTGTCCCAACCCC